>JASAMV010000699.1:0-17316 GCA_030248065.1 Rhynchonema sp. JSB1_4
TCTATTTAAAAAAGGTTACGCACAGCACAAATTGCCTGAAATGAAACAGATTGCGCCGTCACACTATCATGTGAAATCTCGACTCCTATATCGTAATTATGGTCTACCGTAGTAAATTGTTCGCGCCGGGTTACGCGCGTAATCCTTTCACGAACCGCCTCACAATATCATTGCAATTTATGGTATAAGTTTCTGAATTTCCCACGATCTGAAAAACATAATCACACTTTCAGAGTTGCTATACGAACGACCGGCGTAACACTTCTTGGTTTTCTTGAAGATACCTTGCCTGAAAGCGTAAACTGTCGTTGTACGATATCAACCACGCTAAAAGTTACGTAATTGCCCCTTAAGTGCGTCAGAGTTATGTAAAGTCGCAAAACAGAGAAAGAGAGTTATTTAGAAAATCAAAGGCTGAAAAACAAACTACAATTCTGATTAAAATCTTTCGTCATTTTTGCGCGTTGCGCCCAAGTATTTTCTTCTCTGCAGTTTATTTAGGCTACCACTTCAGGGCATCAAAAACTAACGCATTCGTTGGGTTCAGTTCAGGACCAAGGAGTCGCCAGAGTTAGACAAAATGATTTTTTAATGTCGTTTTTTAAATCACTTGCTAAATCGGCAAGAAAGTACGAGCGAAATTTTATCTCTCATTGCCACTGCTCTAATGTACCGTACACACACCAGTTGTGCAGCAGCGTGTGTCCATGTTTAGATAAACCAACGGCAATGACTTCAATCTCAATCGGGCGCAAATCGGCTGTTTACTCATTCGAACAAATTCGATCAAATTATACGTGGAGGGCGCGTAGGTTGTTTTGTGTTCGTTTCATCGTGTAGTAGAACAATAAATACTATTTTAGATCCACACCCCCAACCATCAGAGCGTTAAATTAAAAAATCTCGGGCAGGACATTTGCATCAGTTTACTTGAAACAATTCAGTAATACGATAATCCCATAAGTAAATGCGATTTATGCGCGTTTCTAGGGTCCAGCGAACAGAGGAGTATGTCATCAGTTTCTGTCGCATAAAAATGGAAAGTGGAAAAGTATTACACGATAATAATTAAATTGGGAATCACAATCATCTAGATTGAAGTGAACAAATTATGCATGTAGGTTGTGGTCGAAAACCTAAGTTTTCATAATGTAATATTGTTTGGTTGTCTTCTTGGTGCACCTTGCTTGCGTGCATTACCGGATCGTTTGCCCAGGCTGAAGTTCACCCACGTCACCGATGGGCATGATAACAAAAGTAGCGCCCGAGTTGTCAGCGCAGTTGGGGTCAAGAATAATACATGACCAAGCTACACAGTTAACCGCACCAATCTTTGCATATTGAGATAATCAACACAACAACAGACCTCAAATATGTGCTGTAGTTTTATCGTTGCTCATAATACATCCATGTCCGCAACAAAGAAAATTCCACCATTCAGGTGTCCCATATGTAATCCACTCTGGTCACTCAATCTCTTTCGCCTAGAAACCCCATTCACGAGATATACATATAACGTGGTTAGGAGCACGTTTATAAAATAAATCATCAAATCTAAAGCGATTTTTCACCCTCCTTCCAGTGCAGGTATCTGCTGCGTGCAGTATACAGTGAAACCAATCACGTCAGGAGCAGCCTAATCACTGTAATAACGAGTCATTTTGTCGGGCAGCAAAAAGAGCAGAGAAAAATGCGCACACAAAAAGCCACTTTATTCATTCGACAGGTATGTAGTACAGTCGTCCCTTCATATAATGACGCGAAGTGCTGTGAAGAATGCAGGATATCACCCGTAAATTGGAAGAGCTGTATAACATCCACACGCGTATTAGGTAACACCTGTTGCCGGTCACAACACAGAATCAAGCAGAATTTCATTTTTATAGAGTCACTATAAAGAGAGCACACTGTGGTGCGGGCACTCCTCAACGACGACCACAGTTTACGAGTCGTGTACGACAGGTATAATGGATAGATTAAATTATACGTAAGTGGTTACCCCCATAACGACCTTTCGTGTTGCGTGTGAGACGCTTTATAATGGCCGTTTTTCGATGACTTTTCAATTAAAAAATAGCCAATTGTACCCCCTTTGGCCGGACCGGTCTCTGCTGCGCTAAACGACCTGATAAATTTCTAATCAAATTGAGGAATCAAGTAATCAATTTGAGATAGAATGAATCAAGTTTCAAAAGTCGGTTCGAGCGTAAATTCGCGTGCGCGCTACTATACGTACAACGATCGCTTTTTTCTTCGTTGAAAAAAGTCATCGCCTGTGGGATAAGATGGATAGCGTGCTGAGAGCAATTATTTTGGGCGCCAGCCACAAAACACCCTGTATAATCTACCTTTATTTTTGGTTTTTATTGTTTGATGAATGAATTTAACGTTATTTATGTATTTTTGTGCATGATACCATGCGCCATGTAATGTCCAAATCACACCCTGTTATTATAATTGGCCATGCCTCAGCGCAAAATTTATGGCACTAAAATAATGTCCGCGATTGTATCTGCACACGGTGTACATGCGTTTTGAAATAGGTTTTAAGTCTGAATTTTGTCTTGGCCGCGAAGAAATCGCGTAAGATCGATTGTTCTCAGAAATTAGATCAGAATAGATGAAAATCTTCCATAAATTAGATTAATTAAAATTAAAAGTAAATTAGAATGTGTTCTAAAGAAAGCAGTCACTTCGCAGACTCTTGTCGCATATTTGAATTCGCCGTACATAAAGCGGCAAGCAAACTAAGTAGGAAGCCCGCCATAAAAAATCACGCACACCTAATCAAGGGTTATAAAATAACGTGCGAGCGCGTGCGCACAGCGGTAAATTGCTGCTTTGCATGAGATAAACTAATTGCCGTAGAATAACCGACACCAGAGGATACGGTATCAGTACATACCCCTGCCTGGACTCAGTAAAAACACAAAACGCAGTTTAGTGTTGGGGGTGCATGTCGGACTAATGTGCGGTGCCTTGGTGAAGGCGGGGGCGCTTCAGCAGTCTACAGTAACGCTTGCTCTAACCTGGTGGTCTGGTGATAAATTCAGGAATCCAAATCTTGTTATTTATCATGACGAAAACAGCAAAATTGATATAAAAAAGCTTACGTTGAAGCATTTCATTCCAGACGAGGCTACGACGCTAAAGGTTCCAGATAACAGCATAACGAACAATATTCGCCAAGTGCTTGCTTTCTTGTCTTAATATGCTAATGCTTGAAACATCACTCAATTGCATTCACTGCATATACCTAGATCATAATTGTGTCACGATGCAATCAAATAATCAAACGTAAAAACACGCTCACATCACAGACAATGAAAATAAACAGGTGCCAAAACTACATTAGAAGACTCCGCCCTCCTGTCAGCTGGCCAATCAGCTTGTGCTCAGATGCGGTTTCTCGTTCAACAAGACAAGCACACTCATAGATTTTGGTGTAACCGTTTTGTATATGTTGTTGTTGTAAGAAAGAACTGACATCAAAAACGTTCCACTGACTTTTATTGTATGTTTATATGGAATGAGCTTGGTTTCTGGTCGTGTAACTTCAAACCGTCGTTTTGCGGTGGTTTTCGGCCATTTTAAAACTAAACTTATCTAGTCATACGCAGGGTTACTGTAAACGCTTGAAACCACTTTTGTGATGTTTAATCGGGGCATTTATGCGATCTCTGTGACGATTCTTTGGATTCCTTGTGCGATTATCAGATCCATTCACACCGATGATGTCCCGGTGCACCACCCTCCTGTGAACGCAGGCCAAAATGGGCAATGCTTAAATTTTTTCTACATAAATGACACTATATATGAACAGTTTCGTATTTCAGCCGATCATATACTAAATATAGCCAACTATGGCCTTAAATTTCTCAATCGATGCGCTGATCTGTGATAAACGATCGCAAAATAAGTTGAAATCGGCCAAATGTGCCGCGGATGCCGCGGCCATGGAAATGTCAGTCGATAACAATGAATCTCACACGCGCCATCCTGATGACGAGGCTGATAGTCTGGTGGGTGATTAACAAGTATATTTGCGGTTATTGCGACTGAAAAAGTTAATGTTTGTGGTCAACTGAAGTCGAGTTTAGCCGTTATAAGATGCATTTTGCGGTTTGGATTTCATACGTATATGTCAGTCGCATCGCATTGGAAATGGTCAGGAGGACCACATTTGACCAAGCCGATTCGACCCGGTCGCACCACCACGCTGCATATACATACTTCTTCATGCCGCCCCTTCACTTTGGCGCCAGATAGAAAACGCGTGTACAGTCCACCGTCGCTGCTCGTTATAGTGACGCTCTTTTTTGTGGAACTCTCCTGCATACTTTTCGACGTCATTTCGGTCCGCGATCTGCCCTTAAGCTTGTACCACCGTAGCCACTCTACATTCATACAGTATGTCTGTACCTACATACATATGTGGTTTATACACAGAGGTGCAGGCTTGTGGGTGAGCGCTAGGCATGCACTTTCGCAACTACTATGTAGTACATATGTACTTAAGCTTAGGTTTGAAATTCAGTGGTGGTCAATGCGGATCCTGTCGAAATCTGTTTTCTGCTTATGGCTTTATGAAACCGATGGCATGTTTGTCTGCACGTATTCAACTGAACTGTTTCCGTGTAATATCCTCGGACCAAGACACGAACTTGGATGCGGGGCGGGTGTGGCAAACCCAGCCAATGTTTCCCAACATTGTGTATGCCTGCATAATTATGCAGCTGAGTGACGATGACGGACGCGAGTCAGCGCAGTGCAGTGAAACATCATCAGCGCCGGCGCAGACCAGTGTGGTGCAGTCGTGGCACGATGTGCTGCTGCCACACATGCAAATGGCGACCAGCAATCCGTTCCTGTTTGGAACATCGGCCATTCCGAGAGCCGGCGCAGAGGGGCAGGGTGAGTTCGCATGTACAGTCATCCGGGGGCCAATTACAGTTGTGTATAGTCCAACCACGAGCTCATGAGACGTATTTTTGTTTGAAGTTGGCTCGGGCAGCTCCAATAATGTTCCGATTTCACGTATTTCGAAAACGAAGGAAAGAGAAGCACCCACGTGCAGTATTTGGTAGAAACGCGCGCTCCACCTCGGTGCGTAAATTCCCTTTTGACTCCCAAAACATTTGTGTTTTGAACAACGTTTCTGTTTGCGTAAGCGCGCAACACATTTAGGTCAGACGGCTGGATGTTGTCATCATCTCTCTCGGCCCAATCTCCTTCTTTTGTTTTCGAAACACGTGTACCTGGAGCATTATTGGATCTGGCTGAACAAGCTTTTAAAAAAGTGTCTCATGAGCTCGTGGTTGGACTATACACTGACGAGCGGCTGTGAAAGCAGTTGATGATACTGAACGGTAGGCAAAAACACTGTGCACAGTTCATGCTCGCACGGTGGCCGCGGACAATAACTGAATCGAACCAGTCTCGTACATGCGGGCCACTCTGAGTGGCGGAAACGAGCAGACTCGCAGTTTTGTTCCAGCGTGTCAAGCTTTAATTTTGTTGTTGAGTTTTGGCTCAGGCTTACACTTAGGCTCGTCATTCAGGCTCGGGTTTAGGCTAAAGTCAGGCGTGTGGTGTGGTACACATTTCTTAGATTTTCTCTGGCTCTGTAGATTGTCCGCTCGCATCGCAATGTAGACCTCCGTGAACTGCATTGCGTGAGACTTATATACGAGGTTACTACGGCAGCGGTTGAATTTTTTGCTACCCTGTTTTCGGATGCCGTAGCCCGAGCCAGATCATGCTAGCAACACAGCATATAGCAGCCAGAAAGTCACTGCATGCGAAACATCGCCAATTCACATAGGTTCGGAGTCCGATTCAAACAACGGCGGTGCTGGTCACGATCACATGGCCGCGCGTCAACAACAACTACAATCGTCGTTGTGGTCACAACAATGGATCGAACTATTGCAACACGCTGGAAACAATCGGATGCCCTTCGGTTAGTGCGTCCATCTATGCGCGACTGCCGTGACGTTTCAAGCATTGCTTTGCATGCCTCTTGATAGTGACATAATCGGGACCAGGCCTTTTCCGTTCCTATTCTTTGTGGCATAAGCACCACTGGGGACCAGGGTTGGGCAAAAAACTTTTTTTTCAAAAAATCGTTTTTTTTTAAAAACGTTTTTTTTAAAACGCCCAGATGACCAAAACATGCCCCCAAAAAAAATTGGAAAACGCTCATGTTGGGAAGAAAACGTGGTTAAATGAAGTAATTCTACGTGTTCTGAGGCAAAATAAACGGGTTTCAACCCTTTTCTAGCGAGTTGTTAAGATCCCATATCAGACCCGCATCATGGGACCAACTTTGGCCGGGGTCATCATTGAAAGTCAAACTCCGTATATCACTATCTCAACAAAGTAAAAATTGGTCGAAAATTTTTTAAAAAAAAAATTGACTAAAATTTATTTTCCTTGATAATCTGGTTACTTCCCCTTAAAAATCAGGTAAAATCAAGTAAATTCAGTATTTAAAAAAAACCAAACACGACCCAGGCGTTTTTTTAAGAAAAACGCCGTCGTTTTTTTTGCCCAACCCTGCTGGGGACAGTACTGTACAAAGAATATCCTGGTCACTATCAAGGATCACCATTAGACAGTCTATCTTCAGTTTATTGCATTACATAATTATTTTATATTATTACATTTACATAAATAAGAAAATTTTATTTTTTCTTTCCCCCAATCCTACTTTCGTAGCACAGCGCTCATTCACACCCAATATGCATTATTGTCATTACTGTTCATTCCCCTTTACTATTTATTTCATCTTACGTTCTATTTTTATATTTTAATTTGCTTGAACATGTATTACAAATTTAATTTATATTTTTTTTGTCGCATTTGTTAATTTATTGTCCGCCTATGTGCAACAAGGGTTGATCTCATATCTTTGTACAGTTACTACAAGCCGAGCAAGCACTTATTGTATTCTAAACATATCGCGCGCAAGCAAACAGCATTCAGACATTACATAGCGGCGGCTAGCGGCTTTATACCGTATACTCCGATAGTACACTTACAATGGTTTAGAGTGCAATAATGTTTTGGTGTGTGTACATACAAGCATAAGCCGACAAATCAACCCAGAGCTGCATATGTATACATATGTATGTGCATACATACATACCGCACAACAATTGTGCATAATGGAGTTTGAATGAGCAAAACGCTTTTACATCCCATTTAGTTTTGTGTAAACAGTACCGACCCGACAGCGAAACGCGCGGTACACCAGCAGAGTGGGTAACCCTGCACGATTAACGGCTGGTGCTTGTGCTTACAGTAGCACAAATTGCAATGGCTTGTTTAAGTGGCGTTAATGCACATTATTGACGAAGTTTAGGAATTTTAAAACAATGAATCACTCAGCAAATGCGGTAAAAATGTACATACATCGTTCAGAGCAAATTATACATGACCGATTGACGTAATTGACAATAATTGCATTATGTGGGTGTGAATGACGCGCTGTGCTAGCGAGGTCGGTTTGGGCGGAATGACAAAATATGACGAAATCGGCACAAAATGAAAGTTTTTAAATCTGATCATGTTATTCATCGTGCCTACCATATGGTTATTACGATAGGGCATGGGAGAATGACAGCTTTATCCTGATCTAAAGTAGAACGCATTCCTGTACAGATGTACATAATATACACAATAGATCTATGTACATCGCAATAAACTGAAGATAGACTGTCTAATGGTGATCCTTGATAGTGACCAGGATATTCTTTGTACAGTACTGTCCCCAGCAGGGTTGGGCAAAAAAAACGACGGCGTTTTTCTTAAAAAAACGCCTGGGTCGTTTTTCGTTTTTTTAAATCCTGAATTTCCTTGATTTTCCCTGATTTTTCAGGGAAAGTACCCTGATTATCAAGGAAAATTTTGTCCTTTTTTTTTTCAAATTTGACCATTTTTCTTTGTCAGATACGTCGATATACGGAGTTTGACTTAAATGACCCCGGCCAAAGTTGGTCCATGATGCGGGTCTGATATGGATCTTAACAACTCGCTAGAAGAGGGTTAAACCCGTTTATTTTCCTAGAACACGTAGAATTCTTATTTAACCACGTTTTCTTCCCAACATGAGCGTTTTCCAATTTTTTTTGGGGGCATTTTGTCATCTGGGCGTTTTAAAAAAGCGATTTGAGTTTTTTGCCCAACCCGGTCCCCAGTGGTGCTTATGCCACAAAGAATAGGAACGGAAAAGGCCGGTCCCGATTATGTCACTATCAAGAGGCATAAAGCAATGCTTGAAACGTCGCAGTCCGATAGATGGACGCATAACCGAAGGGATCCGATTGTTTCCAGCGTGTTGCAATAGTTCGATCCATTGTTGTGACCACAACGACGATTGTAGTTGTTGTTGACGCGCGGCCATGTGATCGTGACCAGCACCGCCGTTGTTTGAATCGGACTCGAACCTATGTGAATTGGCGATGTTTCGCATCAGTGACTTTCTGGCTCTATAGCTTCAGCAATCTGGCTCGGGCTACGGCATCCGAAAACAGGGTAGCAAAAAATTAACCGCTGCCGTAGTAACCTCGTATATAAGCTCAGCAATGCAGTTCACGGAGGTAATTGCGATGCGAGCGGACAATCTACAGAGCCAGAGAAAATCTAAGAAGTGTACCCACCACACGCCTGACTTTAGCCTAAACCCGAGCTGAATGACGAGCCTAAGTGTAAGCCTGAGCCAAAACTCAACAACAAAATTAAAGCTTACACGCTGGAACAAAACTGCGAGTCTGCTCGTTTCCCCCTCTGCATCAGCTTTAGTATTCCGCCACTAGCATGAACCAGTGTTTTTCTAGTTCCTCTTAGCCGCTGTAGGTATAGTCAACAGAGCATAGACCTTTTAAACTTAGCCAGTCATAATAGTACACGTGTTTCGAAAACAAAAGAAGGAGATTGGGCCGAGAGAGATGATGACAACATCAGCCTCTGATCTATGTGTTGCGCGCTTACGCAAACAGAAACGTTGTTCAAAACACAAATGTTTTGGGAGTCGATTTAGGAGCTAAGACCAAAAAAGGGAATTTAAGAGACGTTAGACACACCCTTTAAGCACCGAGGTGGAGCGCGCGTTTCTACCAAATACTGCACGTGGGTGCTTCTCTTTCCTTCGTTTTCGAAATACGTGAAATCGGAACATTATTGGAGCTGCCCGAGCCAACTTCAAACAAAAATACGTCTCATGAGCTCGTGGTTGGACTATACACAGCTGTAATTGGCCCCCGGATGACTGTACATGCGAACTCACCCTGCCCCTCTGCGCCGGCTCTCGGAATGGCCGATGTTCCAAACAGGAACGGATTGCTGGTCGCCATTTGCATGTGTGGCAGCAGCACATCGTGCCACGACTGCACCACACTGGTCTGCGCCGGCGCTGATGATGTTTCACTGCACTGCGCTGACTCGCGTCCGTCATCGTCACTCAGCTGCATAATTATGCAGGCATACACAATGTTGGGAAACATTGGCTGGGTTTGCCACATTTGCCCGCCCCGCATCCAAGTTCGTGTCTTGGTCCGAGGATATTACACGGAAACAGTTCAGTTGAATACGTGCAGACAAACATGCCATCGGTTTCATAAAGCCATAAGCAGAAAACAGATTTCGACAGGATCCGCATTGACCACCACTGAATTTCAAACCTAAGCTTAAGTACATATGTACTACATAGTAGTTGCGAAAGTGCATGCCTAGCGCTCACCCACAAGCCTGCACCTCTGTGTATAAACCACATACTGTATGTAGGTACAGACATACTGTATGAATGTAGAGTGGCTACGGTGGTACAAGCTTAAGGGCAGATCGCGGACCGAAATGACGTCGAAAAGTATGCAGGAGTGTTCCACAAAAAAGAGCGTCACTATAACGAGCAGCGAGGGTGGACTGTACACTCGTTTTCTATCTGGCGCCAAAGTGAAGGGGCGGTATGAAGAAGTATGTACAGTGTATGCAGCGTGGTGGTGCGATCGGGTCGAATCGGTTTGGTCAAATGTGGTCCTTCTGACCATTTCCAATGCGATGCGACTGACATATACGTATGAAACACTGACCCAAACCGCAAAATGCATCTTATAACGGCTAAACTCGACTTCAGTTGACCACAAACATTAACTTTGTCAGTCGCAATAACCGCAAATATACTTGTTAAAGGGGGCGCGACATTATTATTTTTCACGATACACCGCCTGATTTTATGTCAGAAATTGAAAGACGACATCCGAAGGAACATGTCTTACAAAGACAACAACATTGACCCGCGTTGTTTTCAGCATGAAAATCACCCCCGAACATCGAATGTCAGGAACAAAAGTAAGTTTGCTGTAGTCGCTCGGCTGCTTGAAAATTGCAAGGCATCGAGCTAAAAAAATGTGATATGGACTGGGCGCTTATGTAATATTTGCGAAACATTTCCGTTGCCACAGAAATTGCAACGTCGCACAGGTGCATGGAGCTGGTTGCCGGAAAAATGTTTCGCAAATATTACATAAGCGCCCAGTCCATATCATAATTTTTTGAGCCCGATGCCTGATTGTCAAGCAGCCGAGCGACTACAGCAAACTTACTTTTGTTCCTGACATTCGATGTTCGGGAGTGATTTTCATGCTGAAAACAGCGCGGGTCAATGTTGTTGTCTTTGTAAGACATGTTCCTTCGGATGTCGTCCTTGAATTTTTGACATAAAATCAGGCGGTTTATAGCGAAAAATAATAATGTCGTGGCCCCTTTAATCACCCACCAGACTATCAGCCTCGTCATCAGGATGGCGCGTGTGAGATTCATTGTTATCGACTGACATTTCCATGGCTCCGGCATCCGCGGCACATTTGGCCGATTTCAACTTATTTTGCGATCGTTTATCACAGATCAGCGCATCGATTGAGAAATTTAAGGCCATAGTTGGCTATATTTAGTATGTGATCGGCTGAAATACGAAACTGTTCATATATAGTGTCATTTATGTAGAAAATTTAAGCATTGCCCATTTTGGCCTGCGTTCACAGGAGGGTGGTGCACCGGGACATCATCGGTGTGAATGGATCTGATAATCGCACAAGGAATCCAAAGAATCGTCACAGAGATCGCATAAATGCCCCGATTAAACATCACAAAAGTGGTTTCAAGCGTTTACAGTAACCCTGCGTATGACCGGATAAGTTTAGTTTTAAAATGGCCGAAAACCACCGCAAAACGACGGTTTGAAGTTACACGACCAGAAACCAAGCTCATGCCATATAAACATACAATAAAAGTCAGTGGAACGTTTTTGATGTCAGTTCTTTCTTACAACAACAACATATACAAAACGGTTACACCAAAATCTATGAGTGTGCTTGTCTTGTTGAACGAGAAACCGCATCTGAGCGCAAGCTGATTGGCCAGCTGGCAGGAGGGCGGAGTCTTCTAATGTAGTTTTGGCACCTGTTTATTTTCATTGTCTGTGATGTGAGTGTGTTTTTACGTTTGATTATTTGATTGCAGCGTGACACAATTATAATCTAGGTATATGCAGTGAATGCAATTGGGTGATGTTTCAAGCATAAGCATCTTAAGACAAGAAAGCAAGCACTTGGCGAATATTGTTCGTTATGCTTGTTATATCTGGAACCTTTAGCGTCGTAGCCTCGTCTGGAATGAAATGCTTCAACGTAAGCGTTTTTTATATCAATTTTGCTGTTTTCGTCATGATAAATAACAAGATTTGGATTCCTGAATTTATCACCAGACCACCAGGTTAGAGCAAGCGTTACTGTAGACTGCTGAAGCGCCCCCGCCTTCACCAAGGCACCGCACATTGGTCGGACATCCACCCCCAACACTAAACTGCGTTTTGTGTTTTTACTGAGTCCGGGCAGGGGTATGTACTGATACCGTATCCTCTGGTGTCGGTTATTCTACGGCAATTAGTTTATGTCATGCAAAGCAGCAATTTACCGCTGTGCGCACGCGCTCGCACGTTATTTTATAACCCTTGATTAGGTGTGCGTGATTTTTTATGGCTGGCTTCCTACTTAGTTTGCTTGCCGCTTTATGTACGGCGAATTCAAATATGCGACAAGAGTCTGCGAAGTGACTGCTTTCTTTAGAACACATTCTAATTTACTTTTAATTTTAATTAATCTAATTTATGGAAGATTTTCATCTATTCTGATCTAATTTCTGAGAACAATCGATCTTACGCGATTTCTTCGCGGCCAAGACAAAATTCAGACTTAAAACCTATTTCAAAACGCATGTACACCGTGTGCAGATACAATCATGGACATTATTTTAGTGCCATAAATTTTGCGCTGAGGCATGGCCAATTATAATAACAGGGTGTGATTTGGACATTACATGGCGCATGGTATCATGCACAAAAATACATAAATAACGTTAAATTCATTCATCAAACAATAAAAACCAAAAATAAAGGTAGATTATACAGGGTGTTTTGTGGCTGGCGCCCAAAATAATTGCTCTCAGCACGCTATCCATCTTATCCCACAGGCGATGACTTTTTTCAACGAAGAAAAAAGCGATCGTTGTACGTATAGTAGCGCGCACGCGAATTTACGCTCGAACCGATTTTTGAAACTTGATTCATTCTATCTCAAATTGATTACTTGATTCCTCAATTTGATTAGAAATTTATCAGGTCGTTTAGCACAGCAGAGACCGGTCCGGCCAATGGGGGTACAATTGGCTATTTTTTAATTGAAAAGTCATCGAAAAAACGACCATTATAAAGCGTCTCACACGCAACACGAAAGGTCGTTATGGGGGTAACCACTTACGTATAATTTAATCTATCCATTATACCTGTCGTACACGACTCGTAAACTGTGGTCGTCGTTGAGGAGTGCCCGTACCACAGTGTGCTCTCTTTATAGTGACTCTATAAAAATGAAATTCTGCTTAATTCTGTGTTGTGACCGGCAACAGGTGTTTACGCATGTGGATGTTATACAGCTCTTCCAATTTACGGGTGATATCCTGCATTCTTCACAGCACTTCGCGTCATTATATGAAGGGACGCCTGTACTACCTGTCGAATGAATAAAGTGGCTTTTTGTGTGCGCATTTTTCTCTGCTCTTTTTTGCTGCCCGACAAAATGACTCGTTATTACAGTGATTAGGCTGCTCCTGACGTGATTGGTTTCACTGTATACTGCGCGCAGCAGATACCTGCACTGGAAGGAGGGTGAAAAATCGCTTTAGATTTGATGATTTATTTTATAAACGTGCTCCTAACCACGTTATATGTATATCTCGTGAATGGGGTTTCTACGCGAAAGAGATTGAGTGACCAGAGTGGATGCATGGCACACCTGAATGGTGGAATTTTCTTTGTTGCGGACATGGATGTATTATGAGCAACGATAAAACTACAGCACATATTTGAGGTCTGTTGTTGTGTTGATTCTCAATATGCAAAGATTGGTGCGGTTAACTGTGTAGCTTGGTCATGTATTATTCTTGACCCCAACTGCGCTGGCAACTCGGGCGCTACTTTTGTTATCATGCCCATCGGTGACGTGGGTGAACTTCAGCCTGGGTAAACGATCCGGTAATCCACGCAAGCAAGGTGCACCAAGAAGACAACCAAACAATATTACATTATGAAAACTTAGGTTTTCGACCACAACCTAATTATGCATAATTTGTTCACTTCAATCTAGATGATTGTGATTCCCAATTTAATTATTATCGTGTAATACTTTTCCACTTTCCATTTTTATGCGACAGAAACTGATGACATACTCCTCTGTTCGCTGGACCCTAGAAACGCGCATAAATCGCGTTTACTTATGGGATTATCGTATTACTGAATTGTTTCAAGTAAATTGATGCAAATGTCCTGCCCGAGATTTTTTAATTTAACGCTCTGATGGTTGGGGGTGTGGATCTAAAATAGTATTTATTGTTCTACTACACGATGAAACGAACACAAAACAACCTACGCGCCCTCCACGTATAATTTGATCGAATTTGTTCGAATGAGTAAACAGCCGATTTGCGCCCGATTGAGATTGAAGTCATTGCCGTTGGTTTATCTAAACATGGACACACGCTGCTGCACAACTGGTGTGTGTACGGTACATTAGAGCAGTGGCAATGAGAGATAAAATTTCGCTCGTACTTTCTTGCCGATTTAGCAAGTGATTTAAAAAACGACATTAAAAAATCATTTTGTCTAACTCTGGCGACTCCTTGGTCCTGAACTGAACCCAACGAATGCGTTAGTTTTTGATGCCCTGAAGTGGTAGCCTAAATAAACTGCAGAGAAGAAAATACTTGGGCGCAACGCGCAAAAATGACGAAAGATTTTAATCAGAATTGTAGTTTGTTTTTCAGCCTTTGATTTTCTAAATAACTCTCTTTCTCTGTTTTGCGACTTTACATAACTCTGACGCACTTAAGGGGCAATTACGTAACTTTTAGCGTGGTTGATACCGTACAACGACAGTTTACGCTTTCAGGCAAGGTATCTTCAAGAAAACCAAGAAGTGTTACGCCGGTCGTTCGTATAGCAATTCTGAAAGTGTGATTATGTTTTTTAGATCGTGGGAAATTCAGAAACTTATACCATTAATTGCAATGATATTGTGAGGCGGTTCGTGAAAGGATTACGCGCGTAACCCGGCGCGAACAATTTACTACGGTAGACCATAATTACGATAGGAGTCGAGATTTCACATGATAGAGTGTGACGGCGCAATCTGTTTCATTTCAGGCAATTTGTGCTGTGCGTAACCTTTTTTTAAATAGATAATTTTGTGCGAGTGGTATTTTCGTAAAGATCCTGGGCTTCTGGGTGCTGCCTAAATGAAAAAAGCAAAAAATATTTAACAAGACGGAGGAGAATATTGCAGTGTTCACACACAGCGTTACCAGTGTGGTGCGCATGGGATGGTGACCTAATGCCAATCTTGTAAGCGTTTGAACTAATCAGTGTTTTGATTACAAATAAATTTCCAATTACAATTTCGCTCCATCTTGTTCTTATGTTATATAAATGGCCAGCTATCATCATTATTTTCGCTACATTCTTTATTCCTACGGGTGCACGCGCGCATGTGAAAATTCGAAATACGCATGCGCCCATACAATTACCGCGAGTTCAGAGATAGAAGAATTACGTTATATACGCTTTGATCTTTTGGGGGTAATTGTATTATTCTATCAATTTTCCTAAATTTATTTCGAAAATACAGTTTTTCATTGGGACAAAAATCATGCAGTTCTTGGGGAAGCACAGAACAACTGTTGTCTCAGGTTACAAAAAATGTTTAAAAAAAGATTGGGAAGGATGATTTTCACAAGTTTACCGTATACACCAACAGCCGATTATTGTGTTTCACGCCAATTCAATTATAATCATAATAATAATAAAATTGGTTTCTGTCTGTGTGAACGATTTTGCGTGTTTTGTCACCGTAAATATTATTCAATTCTCATGGTTTCTGAGAGAGGTGATATTATTATCATGATTATATTGAACGAAAATTGAAAATTGACACCCCACTGTTTATTCTCACAACTGAACCTGGCCCCGGGCCTGCTGCTTGCGAAAATTGAGTGCAATCACATTGCATTGCAATGGATATTCAATACATATCAGTACAGTGTTGGTTGAGCTTTGATTTGATATAAGATTATTATTGCATTTTGACCGATCACAAAAACTAAAAGTTCGCGTTATTGGGGCTCTCGGATAGGGGTTCTGAACAACAGCAAAAATAATGTGTGCGTTTGTATCCAAACATCAGCTCTTCTACTCCACTGAACGTTCAAGTAATATCAGCCACTTATTAATGTTATCTAGTGGCCATATACGGTGACCAGAACTTGGGTCGACAAACTATTAGTAAATAGCCGCACTAAACATCAACAAGGTCCACAGATTCGATGCACTGTTTGCCATATTGCCACTGTTTTCGCACCCAAAACGGCTTAACGCGTTTTGCCTTGACAGAAGATTAGCGTAATTTGACGCAAATATAGAACGACAAGTTACGTGTAATGTACGATCTTGATCTGATCTATATGTGGATGGCGTTTAAGTTATGAACATGTTTATTGATAGTGTTTGGAACTTGTTTTGGAGGGAAACGACACCGAAACTAGAAAAATGTTTCATTCATTTTACAATTGTATATATGACATTGGAATGCACATTTGGTTACCGTATAAAATAATCAATGCATTGTCAAAATAAAATGAATCCACATGAAATAAAAAAAACTATTCACCGCAGTGCAGACAGTTACTAACGGTATTATATATGGTACCTTTCTTTGAACACTGACTGGATATAGCAGAAAATAGGCTAATTTTATTACACTAATAATAAGCACGGAAACTTGCCCTTATCGATAATATTCACGATTAATCAGCAGTTAGTCAGCTCAAAGTTTTCAGACGTGGTGCAATGTGCAACGGCAACACACGTGCATGCATGGCTATAAAAACACGTTTAAAGTGTAACACCAATATTTCGTATTTTCAAACAATTTATAAGACCCAATAATCGCAATGGCATGTGGCTTTTGGACACAAACAGTTGCAAGTCTGATTTATGTTTTACTGAATAAAAAAAACCATTCATCCCGCGAGATGCAGGATCACTGGACGAAAATTGACTTCAATCTCAGATACTTGAAAGGAGTTGATCACTTTCACACTTAGGGTGATATTTTCGAAACGGTGTAAAGGTGAGTTGGGTGTAAAGGTCGGTGTAAGCTCAATGGAAACCTCGGTCGGTGTCAGCTCGGTGTAAACATGAAACATTGCCTGCTGTTAACGTGGAATGTTTCATGTTTACACTACGAGCTTACACCCGACCTTTCCCCACACCCAACTGAGCTTTACACCGTTTCGAAAATGCCACCCATAGGCAGAATGTCACAAAACTCTATGCCATATTCGGTTCTGCAAACGGGATGGGACCAATTTTGGGTTGCAATGCACGTGATAATCAAAATTTTCGCCCAGACACCAGCCTGAAAAAATCCAGTGGTGCTCCAGATTCAAAAAATATTGCTAATTCAACCAATATCAGTCCCACCCTATTCAATGCATTAATTAACTGCAAAAACAACACAGTCGGCCTTCTTTATAGTGACATGATCGAAACTACAGCATTATTCACCATTAGAGTAGCGAACAAAACACGAAGTGGGGCACCAAACCAAACTGGCTCTCGCCGTGCAGCTCAGTTCACTACAAATAGGGCAGACTGTAGCAATAATACTGATAATTGACTGCATCAGAACACGCTGCATTTGGATCACG
>JASAMV010000700.1:0-10499 GCA_030248065.1 Rhynchonema sp. JSB1_4
TTTGTCTGGTTCTCGTTCGTTCGTGTCTCTCCAGAATGGGGCCCCCCCCTACTAAGTAACATCCCCTATACAGTAGTGTATTAAGGCTTGATAGTGGTGTCAGGGTTGCATTATACACGTACCTGTTCGTTCAGAGCACATAATACGCCTCTTATTGACGAATAGACACGATAAATAAATTACAAGCGAAAAAAACATCCTTTGAACCCCTTTTTGAGGTTTTTGGCGGTATTTTTGGGAACAATTTTTCAGGTTCAGGGTCAGTGAATTTGATGAGGCCCCCCAGAAACAGTGGTGGCCACACTGGGGGGACGAGGGAGCCCCCCCCCCCTCAGGTACAGTAGTAAGTCCACCTCACCTGGTACAGTAGGTCAGTTGCCGCCCCTCCCCTGGTACAGTAGATACATCCGCCCCACCTTAACTTTTCACCGAAAACATTCGTTTGGCTTAAAATTGCATAAAATTAGCATATGTGTCTGCCAATGGCGAAGACGCGCGCTGCGCGCGAGAGGTAGTGCTTGGCCACGTTATCAGTACTTTTGGCGTAAAAAATTTCGTTCCAGATTCGCCCCCCCAAGTGGTACGACCCCCCTCGCTCCGTACAGTGAGTAGGTCCGCCCCGCATTTTGGGTGGTACAGTAGGTTGCCGCCCCCACCTTCGGTAGCTGCACCGGCTGCCCAAACTGGCCGTAATAAGCCCCAAATGAGTCAGTGATTAAATCAGCCCCTTTCTATTTAGGTTTTTACGGTAATAGAGGCCCCCGGAAACTCACCTGCTATCACTAAGAGAGGTGGGGGGGGGTCCCCAATGGTACCCTACCCGCCCCCGGCCTAGTACACTACCCCTCTACCCGCCCCGCTCTGGTACCCTACCCCCTACCCGCCTCGGTCACCGGTCCTCCTACCCCTTTATTGCCCGCTGACCGTTAGTTATTCCTCTTCATTCTTCAACATAACGAACAATTGGGACGGTGGTTTCCCTGCTTTTCGTCGCCTTCAATGTTGGTCAACCGCCACACCCCACTCTGATTTCGCAATCGTCTTTCGTATCGTAAATATGATGTCGGTGATGTTGGCTACGAACTCTATGCGTCATCTTGGACGACTTGCTCGCCATCTCTACATCTTACTGCTTTGGTAGTCGTCTTAGCCAGGGTGACCAACTTGGCTCATCAAGGGTGATGTCACCATCAAAGCACCCCTTGGCTGAGGCAGGAGGAGAAGAAAAGAAGTCGCTGGCTGACTTTTTAGGTGTTTTTGCTTGTTTTTCATATATTTTCGGGTTCTGTGGACTCTGCTAAGCCATTCGATGAGAACGTAATCAGACGACGATTGATTAGTTTGTGGCTTGAAGAGGCGTGAATTGGCAACCCCGGAGTGGACCGCGCGTCACTCGGCGGGGCGTTTTGTTGAGGTTTGATCTTTTGCATTTTGTGTGTTTGACCGTGTTTGAAGCTTCAGAGCCGCACCCGTCACGGTCGCGCCGGTAACGCTTGCCTCTGTAGTGAAGGCCGTATCGTTAATTGAGGGAGCCGTGCAGAGTGCCGCCTGGCCTTCGATTACACATTATCGCAATAATAAATTCGGCAAAAGCCCAACACCGCGCGCTCACGCAGCGCCCCAGATTTTAACACTACAGGTATAGCAAAATTTCCGATAATCTGACCTGCTGATGTTTCATTCCGCGTTGCGATTTTTTTTCCCAGCCAAACACTATTGAATACGTAAGCTATCTTGTGAATATGTCGCCAATGAGCTAATGCCACGATGTCTTCTTTGTTTTGCTGTTGCCTAATTCCGGTGTTATACTAACGTATAGACCCTGACTCACTGACCCCATTTTGGTGGGGCTCTATTACGGGGGGGGCTCTATTCCGGGCCAGTGCTGTGGCTACTTTTGCGGGGCGGGTAGGGTACATAGGTGGAAAAAATCGAGCAGATCCGGGGCGGGCTGAGGGGTAGTGTACCTGGGATTTTGGAGAGGGAGGTGGGGGTGGGGGGGGGGGCGGGGGGGGGGAAGATTTTTCGGGGCGGGTAGGGTACAACACAAGTTTTTTAGCGTGCCTGTTTTTATGTACTAAAAAGTACATATATAGCGCGCAGCGCGAAATATTTTGCACTTTTTAGGGTTTTCGGTAGAAATTTGGGCATTTTTGACCGAAAAATGGGGCATTTTGGGGGTAAAAATCGAGGGCGGGCGGTCCCGGGGCGGGGCGGGTGGGGGGTAGGGTAACAGAGCGAGCAGGTCGAGGGGTAGCGTACCAGGCCGGGGGCGGGTGCGGCTCCCGTTGGGGGGACCCCCCCCCCCCCCCCCCCCCCCCCCGGCCGCGTTCCGGGGGCCCTATCTCCGTAAAAACCAAATAGAAGGGGGGGGGGGCCCTCACTGACCCCATTTTGCAGGCTGTGTGTCATAGCAAATAAATCTGTTTCAGACAAAAATAGCTTTTTTTATTAACCAGGGGGCTGATCGGGCAGCTGGTGTAGCTACAGGGGGGGGGCAGGACCTGCTGCACCGCCCAAAATGCGGGGCGGCAACCTACCTACTGCCGCTCACAACTAGGGGGGGAGGTCCCGTGCCACTTTGGGGGGGGGTCTGATATTAAACCAAAATTTTTATGTCTAAATACTAAAGAAAATGTGGCCCTAAAAACGCTAATTTCGCGCGCAGCGCGCGATTTTTTCGCCTATTTCCAGACAAATATGCTAATTTTATGCAATTTTAAGCCAAAAATGAATGTTTTGGGTGAAAAGTTAGGTGGGGCGGCAGCGACCTACCCTACTGTACCAGGGGAGGGGCGGCAACCTACCTACTGTACCAGCAAGAGGCGGCAACCCTGCCTATTCCTAGCGAGGGGGCTTCCCCCACTCCCCAGCTACACCACTGTTCCGAGGAGCCTCTGCTTTAATTCCGCTGACCCGAACCTGAAAAATCTCCCGAAATTACCACGAGAGCCTGAGAAGGGGGTTGGAGGACTGTTTTTTCGCTTGTAATTGCATTTATTCGTGTCTATTCGTCAATAAGAGGCGTATTATGTGCTCTGAACGAACAGCAAACATGCATAAATGTACCTATACACCCACTATAAGCCTTAATACACTACTGTATAGGAAATGCTTAGTAGGGGGGGCTCTGCTGCGGGGGGGCTCTATTAGTCGCTGACCCCTTTTTGGGGGGCTGGTCAAATTACGGGGCGGTGTGGTGGCAAGCCCACGTGTGGGAGGTAAGTATGATGCGGGGTTGGGACCGGAAGCGTGAGAGGTATGATTTTGAGATTCGCCAAAAAAGGCGAAAAAACACCGTTTTTGTGATACAATTTTAAAAAAAAATTGAGATTAAAATAAGCATACATTTTTCAAAATTTTTCGCCGAAAATCGCCTGCAAATTGGTTGTATGGGTCGGTTCACGCGCGGAGCGCGCGATTTGTGGGCAAATAAGGGTCGAAGAGACGCCGATTTTTGCCTTTAAAAAGGTGCCTAAGATTGCTTTGTGGGAGGTTTTATTTTGGAGTTGTGAGAGGTAAGTACTCAACCCCCCCCCCAACCCCTCGGGTTTTGTGGTAGGTTTGGATTGAGCCTCGAGGAGGTGACCCCCCCGACCCCCCCCCAGCCGCTACTATGACGGGGAGCTATTGCGGGGGGGGCTGTATTTTAGGTTTTTACGGTAATTCACTGACCCGAACCTGAAAAATTGTTCCGAAAAATACCCAAAGCGCTAAAAAGGGGTTTCAAGGATGTTTTTTCGCTTGTAATCGCATTTATTCGTGTCTATTTGGTCAATAAGAGGCATTATTATGCGCTCTGAACGAACAACATACGTGCATAAATGCACCTGTGTACACCACCACCACTATCGAGCCTAATACACTACTGTATAGGGGACGTTCTTTAGGGGCACGGGGGGAAGGGGGGGGGAAGACCCAGAATTAGGAAAAAAGTCGCTTTTTGAGGTAGAAAATTTGACCTATTTTTGCCCCTTTTTGGAAAAAATTTCATAAAAAAGGGCATTTTTTGGCAACTTTGAGAACATTGACCTAAAAATCACACATTTTTGGTACAAAAATGCATTTTAGCCTAAAATCCCCTATTTTCAGCAAAAGTAAGAGAAATCGTGTTACCGGAGAAGGGGGAGTAGGGGGACCCCCCCCCCCCCCCCCCCCCAGCCACAGCACTGTTCCGGGGGGCCTCTATTACCGTAAAAACCTAAATAGAAGGGGGGGCTCTTATTTGACTCACTGACCCCATTTGGGGGGGCTCTATTACGGGGGGGGCTGTATTCCGGGGCAGTGGTGTAGCTACCCAGGCGGGGCGGCAACCTACTGTACCACCCAAAATGCGGGGCGGCAACCTACCTACTGTACCAGCCGAGCTAGGGGGGGGGGTCGTACCCCTTGGGGGGGGGGGTCATCTGGAAACCGAAATTTTTTATGTCTAAATACTGAAGAAAATGTGGCCTAAAGCACTAATTTCGCGCGCAGCGCGCGATTTTTCGCCTATTTGCAGACACATATGCTAATTTTATGCAATTTTAAGCCAAAAATGAATGTTTTCGGTGAAAAGTTAGGTGGGGCGGCAACCTACCTACTGTACCAGGGGAGGGGCGGCAACCTACCTACTGTACCAGGCGAGGGGCGGCAACCTACCTACTGTACCTAGGGGGGGGGGCTCCCCCCCACTCCCCCCCAGCTACACCACTGTTCCGGGGGGGCCTCTATTAATTCACTGACCCGAACCTGAAAAATTGTTCCCAAAAATACCGCCAAAAACCTCTAAAAAGGGGTTTGAAAGGATGTTTTTTTCGCTTGTAATTGCATTTATTCGTGTCTATTCGTCAATAAGAGGCGTATTATGTGCTCTGAACGAACAGCAAACGTGCATAAATGTACCTGTACACCACTATCAAGCCTTAATACACTACTGTATAGGGGATGTTACTTAGTAGGGGGGGGCTCTATTCCGGGGGGGCTCTATTAATTCACTGACCCCTTTTTGGGGGGGGGGGGCTGTATTACGGGGGGCAGTGTAGTGGCAGGCCCATGTGTGGGAGGTAAGTATGATGCGGGGTTGGGACCGGAAGCGTGAGAGGTATGATTTTGGTCACCCAAAAAGGCGAAAAAACACCGTTTTTGTGATACAATTTTGGCCAAAAATTGAGGTAAAAATAGTACATTTTCAAAATTTTCGCCGAAAATCGCCTAAAAATAGGTATTATGGGTGGGTTTGCGCGCGGAGCGCGCGATTTTTGGGAAAATAAGGTCGAAAAACACCGATTTTTGCCTTAAAAAGGTATAAAATTGCTTGTGAGAGGTATGATTTGGAGTTGTGAGAGGTAAGTACTCAGCCCCCCCCCCCAACCCCCCCCCCCTCGGGTTTTGTGGTAGGTAAGTACTGAGAGGGGGGGGGGTAAGCCCCCCCCAACCCCCCCCCCCAGCCACTACTATGACGGGGGGGCTCTATTCCGGGGGGGGCTGGATTTAGGTTTTTACGGTAATTCACTGACCCGAACCTGAAAAATTGTTCCCAAAAAATACCCCCAAAAACCCTAAAAAGGGGTTTGAAAGGATGTTTTTTCGCTTGTAATCGCATTTATTCGTGTCTATTCGTCAATAAGAGGCGTATTATGCGCTCTGAACGAACAACATACGTGCATAAATGCACCTGTGTACACCACCACCACTATCAAGCCTTAATACACTACTGTATAGGGGACGTTACTTAGGGGCACGGGGGGAAGGGGGGGGGAAGACCCAAATTCGGGAAAAAGTCACTTTTTGAGGTAGAAAATTTGACCTATTTTTGCCCCTTTTTGGAAAAAATTCTTCATAAAAAGGGCATTTTGGCGACTTTTGAGAACATTGACCTAAAAATCACACATTTTTGGTACAAAAATGCCCATTTTAGGCCTAAAAATGCCTATTTTAGGCAAAAATTGGGGGAGATAGTGTACCCGGAGGGGGAGATAGGGGGATAGTGTACCACCTGAGGGGGAGATAAAGGCAGTCTATCTACGGGAGGTTGTCACTCAGCCCCCGAATACCGTAACCCACCGCAAGCGAGATCGTTGCGAGACCCACGCTGATCGCTGCTTATCGACACGTGTATTAGCGGCAGCAAGCTGGAAATTGTCATCATGCGCGCCGATCACCAAAACCTCGAAATCTTGGTTGGTGTTGGCGCTAACACGCAAAACATAGATAAAAACCAAAATGGTCTCGACACGATCCTTGCAGATCAAAATTACGGTGGGTTACGGTATTCGGGGGCTGAGTGACAACCTCCCGTAGACTGCCTTTAGCGTACCCGAGCAGTGTAAAGGCAGTCTGCGGGAGGTTGTCACTCAGCCCCCGAATACCGTAACCCAACGCAAGCGAGATGGTTGCGAGACTCATGCTGATCGCTGCTTATCGACACGTGTATTAGCGGCAGCAAGCTGGAAATTGTCATCGTGCGCGTCGATCACCAAAACTTGGAAATGTTGGTTGGTGTTGGCGCTAACACGCAAAACATAGATAAAAAACAAAATGGTCTCGACACGATCCTTGCAGATCAAAATTACGGTGGGTTACGGTATTCGGGGGCTGAGTGACAACCTCCCGTAGACTGCCTTTAGTTCCTGGTCCGGCGCGGCGGTTAGTGTACCTACCCCTTTTTTCCGTGCGGCGGTTAGTGTACCTCCCTGGGGGGGGAAGGGGGGGGGAAGACCCAAATCCGGAAAAAAGTCACTTTTTGAGGTAGAAAATTTGACCGATTTTTGTTCCTTTCTGGAAAAAATTCTCCATAAAAATGGTATTTTGGCGACTTTTGATATCATTGACCTAAAAATCACCCATTTTAGGCCTAAAAATGCCCATTTTAGGCCTAAAAATGCCGGTTTTAGGCAAAAATTTAGGCGGTTAGTGTACCTGGCGCGGCGGTAAGTGTACTAGTGTACCTTGGTCGCGGCGGTTAGTGTACCTTAGGGGGGGACCCCCCCTCCCCCCCAGGAACTACACTGTACCCGAGGGGGGGACCCCCCCCCTCCCCAGGAACTACACTGCTTAGGGGGGGCTCTATTCCGGGGGGGGGGGCTCTATTAATTCACTGACCCCTTTTTGGGGGGCTGTATTTAGGTTTTTACGGTATGTATATCGCATTAGAGGAGATAGAAATCTTTAAGAAAACATCGGTGCCTGATTCGCAAAGGAAACAATTATCCGTGTCAATTTCAAACTTGCACTTATTTCTTTGGCGTTCTGGTTCATCATCACTGTCTCTATCGGACTGTTGAAGGTACTGATGTGGGTTTGTTGAAAAAAAGTGGCACCCCTACTTTTCGCACCAGTCGGACACCAAAAGGCACCCCCAGCCCCATCTTGGCTTTGGCACCTACCCTAGAAATACCCACCGCCCCCCTCAAGTTGGCACCCCCGCCCCGTGCTAGTATCTAAAGGCAAACCAGCCGTGCTTTGCACTCTTAGACCATACCGTATCACCCTGAATTCTTACACACCTGTTGCTGTATCCACGTCTCGGCATCCTTAGGCATAAAAAATGGGCAATTTTAGGCCTAAAATGGGTGATTTTAGGTCAATGATGTCAAAAGTCGCCAAAATACCCTTTTTATGGAGATTTTTTCCAAAAAAGGCAAAAATCGATCAAATTTTCTACCTCAAAAAGTGACATTTTCCTGCGTTTGGGTCTTCCCCCTTCCCCCAGGGAGGTACACTAACCGCCGCACGGAAAAAAGGGGTAGGTACACTAACCGCCGCGCCCGACCAGGAACTACACTGGGGCCACTGTTGGAGGTGGGGGTTTGGGGGGTAGCCCCCAGTACAGTAGGTATCCCCAACCCCTCCAACCCCCCAAACCCCCCCTAGGTACATAACCCCCCCCCAGGCCATCGGCTCTGGTACAGTAGGTATCCCCTCTCCGAGCACGGTACAGTAGGTATCCCCCCTCCAGAGTACCTCCAACACTGACTGGGGCTACCCCCCAATCCCCACCCATCTCCAATACTGCTTGTCAGTCACAACGCTGCTGCACATGGCAGTCAAAGGTTGTGGTTGTGCCCTCCAGAAGCATCGAAGCAGGAAAAATGAACATCAAATTCTACTTTAGTGCATCCGTTGATGCACTGACTGTGGGTGCTATCGGAGTCAGTGTAGTTCCTGGTCCGGAGGGGGAACAGGCGGTACCCCCCTTTTTTCGGAGGGGGAACAGACGTACCCACCTGGGGGGGGAAGGGGGGGAGGGACCCGGAAGGGGGGGGGGAGGACCCAAATTTGGAGAAAAGTCATTTTTTGAGGTCGAAAATTTGGCTCATTTTTGCCCCTTTTCGGAAAAAATTCTCCATAAAAAGGGTATTTTGGCGACTTTTGACATCATTGACCTAAAAATCACCCATTTTAGGCCAAAAAAATGCCTATTTTAGGCCAAAATTTGCCTATTTTAGGTAAAAATTGGGGGAGCAGACGTACCCGGAGGGGGAACAGTGGGGCAGGCGTACCATGGAGGGGGAACAGACGTACCCGAGGGGGGGACCCCCCTCCCCACTAGGAACTACACTGCCCCTAGGTACAGTAGGTAGGTAGGTTGACGTTACTTGTAGGCGTTATCGAGGAAGAAAGTGAAACAAACCGCGTCGTCCGGCACAGGCCGAGGTGTGCGGGACGGTCTGTCACTGGGAACGAAGCGTCCCGTCACCAGCGACTCATGCTTGATCAATGTTTCGCCTGGTGGGTCCCGCCTGGTTTCACCTTTCCTTTACGAATCAGGCACCGATGTTTTCTTAAAGATTGTTATCTCCTCTAATATCGCATCCGCTTCCGCTCTGCTTTTCAAGATTTCCCGCCTCCCGCGCTTATGGTCTCGTCTCGTCGCTCGCTCAGTCGTTTTCTGCTAACCGTTACGTGCCTTTTCATGCCAAATTCTAGGTGCTAAACAAGGAGTTCTGGCCTGGCCTGCAGAGATCGGAAACGGGCCGGGTAAAGTCGGCCCGGCCCGGCCCGTTTTGGCCTGAGGTCGGCCCGGCCCGGTCAGCCAATTTTCAAGGGCTGAAAACTAAAAAAGTCCAAAAAGCTGAAAAAAATTCGAAAATTTTCTGCAGAATACTTGTTTTCACTGGTTGGTACAGCTGGGGGGAAGGGTAGGTAGGTACGCGCCATCCTGATGCAGTACGTAAGTCGCCGCCCCGGTTGGTACAGTAGTGTACCGTATTGTCGGAAATAGAACCCCCCCCCCCCATTAATTGACCCCCCCCCCATTAATAGAACCCCCCCTAAATGGCTCGAAATCAAAAATAGAACCCCCCCATTAATTGACCCCAGTGTAGTACTTGGTCAGGGTGTTGACGATAGATAGATTGGGACCCGAAATGTGTTGACGATAGATAGATGACCCAAGTCCGAAATCTGGGGGGGGGTCGACCCAAACTTGTTGACGATAGATAGATGGTGGGGGGGTCGCCAAAAATCAAGGTATAGTATAGTGCACTAAGTAGGTAATAATGTGTAAATATTAATGAAAATGTACTTAGATGTACTAAATCCGCGCGTAGCGCGCGATTTTTTGCCTATTTGGGACAGAAAATACCGATTTTGAGCCATTTTGAGGCAAAAATACCCATTTTGGGGTCCAAATGTGTTGACGATAGATAGATTGTTCCCAGAATTTGTTGACGATAGATAGATTTGCCCATAAGTGTTGACGATAGATAGATGAAATCAAAAAGTGTTGACGATAGATAGATGAATTTGGGGGGGGGACCCCCCACCCCCCCAAGTACTACCCTGATTGACCCCCCCCATTAATAGAACCCCACCCCCAACCTTCACCGTACCACAGATTAGTGGTATGGTAGGGCTGTGTTGTTGTGTCAAACGTTGTTTAAGCTTGCGTACACAACAGAATACAGCTTTTTAAGCATAATCGACGCTGTTAAAGGCAGAAAATACGGAAAACAAGCCATTTTTATGGGCATTATTAACAATGATTTTTTTCGTCGGGGGGCCAAATGAAAAATATAACCCCCCCAATAATTGACCCCCCATAAATTGAACCCCCCCAAAATGACCCCAGTGAAAAAATAGACCCCCCGGGTTCTATTTCCGACAATACGGTAGTAGCAGTAGGTATGGTTTTATGGTATGATTTTTGGCTCAAAATGGTTTCGCGCGAAATTAGCGCTTAAGAGTACATTCTCATCAATATGTAGACATAAAATTTTGTTCCCGGACGACTCCCCCCAGCTCGTCCGGTCGGTACTACAGTAGGTAGGTTGATTGCAGGCAGGCTTTTTTGGTGGTACAGCAGTGTAGTGGCAGGCCCATGTGTGGGAGGTAAGTATGATGCGGGGTTGGGACCGGAAGCGTGAGAGGTATGATTTTGGTCACCCAAAAACGCGAAAAAACACCGTTTTTGTGATACAATTTTAGCCCAAAAATGAGGTAAAAATAGTACTTTTTCCAAATTTTCGCCGAAAATCGCCCAAAAATAGGTATTGTGGGTGGGTTTGCGCGCGTTT
>JASAMV010000701.1:0-75527 GCA_030248065.1 Rhynchonema sp. JSB1_4
GTTTTTGTGACATTGTTCCGTTCCTGCTTTGTGCGCTGACGAGAGTACCATAGTGTGCCGAAAATTCGGAAATAAATATTTCAAATTCTCAGCTGTTCGTCTCTCAAAGACACACCCAACAACGTGAATGCCACACGGCACTGCCATACAAGCGACAACATCAAAATCACGAATTCAATAACAAGTCAATCATGGCCAGGTCATCAAAGATAGCCACGGCCCGGGCCCGGCCGTTCAAAATTTGACCACTGTGGGATATTTCGAAATTCACACATGTTAATTTTGACGAACAGCAAAAATGTTCTCGGGCAGCTATTAAGGAATTGTTGCGCTTATCGAAATTAGTGGCAACTGATTGATGATTAGCAACTGAAAACCTTCTGACAAGATCTGAGCCAATCCGCTCACAGTTTGACCTATGTCCGCCCACTAAAGAGCATTCGTGCTGTTATAATGTCCACCAACGGTTGTGAATTAGAAGAAACCAGAACACAAGCAAATTTAATGAAGACCAACCGGTGTGCCGCCAAACATTGAGTTCATGATCGCTTCGTTCTCAGCAAATGTCGGGTCCATTTTCACTTGTTTGGCACGATTATCTCGTTGTTGATGTTGGAACATATGTTGTTGTTGTTGCTGCTGCTGTTGTTGTTGCTGTGGGTTGACGTTCATGTAACCCCATTGTTGTTGACTGGGTCCACTGCCTTGACCGCGGTTGGACATGTTGCCTAAATTCGAAAGGCAAGAAATTATCGATTGGATTATTGACTGACTGGTCATCTCGATTGGTATACCCCCAGATACCGATCCCTAGTGAACACTAAAGGGACTGATTGTCGATCCAGTGATCAAGATGGGTTTTTGAATCTTCTCCTCATTTCAGTCGGTTACGTTTCAGCCCAATAACTCGTAATCAAAAATGACCATTGAAGACTGTGAATATTCCTTTCAGAAATATGAACCACAAGTTAGATTTCCATCTTTCAAATATTTTTGCGCTAGTGCAACCTGCACTGTGCAGAATACACGCGTTGGATGGTCGTTACGCTTGTTGTTATTTCCAACCTTAAACATGACTAGGGATCGGTATCAGGGGGTGTGCGATACCCGATACTTGGAAAATGCCGATACCCGATAGTGCCAAAATACCAATAACAACACTGTTCTTATAGCAAAACTGAGGCTTTCGGCAAACGTCGGGCGTGATTTTTTTGCGATGGCCATTGAGTACTGGCGCAACAATTTTTCTCATAAAAATCGTGCTCTATTGCGGTGTCATGCAACACGTAAATAGCTCACACCTACATTTCAATTTTTTTCTGGTCGTAAAACAATGAATATCTGCAGAACTGTTTTTGAGAACTGGTTTTTAATCGCGAAAAGTGTAATACCCGATACTTTTTGGGTGCCGATACCCGATAAATTCCGATCCCTACACATGACCATGAAAACAATGCTGAGACGATAATATGAATTTTGTCAGAAACGACAGCGTAACTTAAGGGCCGGAAAGCGCGGCTGGTCGCTAGCCCGGGTGCTCTGTCCGTCCCTCCAAACCAACCAGGTATATCCTTCATATCCAATTGATGTCCCAAACTGCCACCACTCTGTTGTTGCTGTGACGCGTTGCTTTGTATCACCGGCGCGGACGTTACGTGAGGCATACCTGTCGTCGTGAAACATCAGGGTTATTGGTTTGAAATAAAACATCGAGTTAATAAAAAAATGAAGAAAACATGAATCTGCAAACTGACCCGACATCATGTTAGCACCCATGTGGCCAGCGGATGTCACGGCCGTACCGCTGGTTGACGGCACTGAAAGGGATGCGAGAGCATTGTGTCACTGTTGTATCTAGCAAATTATTGAAAAAATTAATTTGGAGTCCTGTCTACGCCAAGGTTTCGCGGGGCAAGAAAGCAGAGTGTCGGTGGGAAATTAAAAAAGTAAGGATAGGATACCCAAACTGAAAACTCTCGGAAACTAGGGGTTCTCTGAGTCTCCCAAAGTAAAGTCTCGGATATCAGGGTGGTTGGCAAAAATAGATACCGTTTCGAGAAAAAAATTGAGCAAAGTCGATGCTGGAAATGAAAAGGTCACAGTCATTTTAGGGGAGATGCATAATTTATTTGGAGTCGTCCCGTTGTGGAGTAAAATAGATAGTTGTTTTAGTGTTTGGGGCCAAAGTCAGGATTCTGGATACCCATGTACCTCCATATTCATCGCATCGCAACTTCTTTCTGGCCGGTTGATTCGACATGTCACCCGAGCTTGAGTGCACCGCCGCTTGTGCCGTGCCCGGACGGGTGTTGGTGTTTTGACGCTCGCCTGATAATACAAATAAGCCGATAGTTCATTTGAAATTACAATGATTCAAAAATAATAATAACAAACAAACACGAAAATGCAAAAATAAAAAAACGAAAAAATTCCCCACCTGATTTCTCGTCAAAATCATCGTCGGTGAGAAAGTCACGTTTGGGATACGGTATCTGACAACCGTTGAAAACGTCAGCGGTCGGTGTTGGCGCGTCCTAAGTCGAAAATAATACATAATAACAGCAAACCATAAACATAAAATTATCGAAAAAAATCCAACCTTGAAAAACTGTTCTTCCATGGCCTCAGCTGCGGTGATGCGTTTCGTAGGGTCCATCGTGAGCAACTTTTGCAGCAGCTGAAAGTCGCGACCTTCCGGCTTCACGCGATGTTTCTCCATGTATTTCTGAAGCGTACAGCCGTCGTAACTGAAATTATGTCGTTCTCATATTCTTATTTAAATGTTTCGAAAATAAATAAAGAACTGGATGAAAATGAAAGCCAGACCAGCCTGCTGCGTTTGAAATCCGTTGACAGTTTCGAGTGCTCAGGCATGATCGTAATGTCACGCCAATCGGCTTCCGACGGAAAGCCCATCACGTTGAAGATTCTGACAAGGCAAGGAAAAAGTTGGTTACTCGTCTTTATTTATTAGTACTTGTGGCACTTTTTGTGGTTCATGAATCTGTCAACAAAACTTCTCACGTTCTCAGGTCACGTCACGTCATTGTGCTATTGAAACATTTACGACTCCGCGGGAAACACATGTTATATATATTTTGTTCGGAAAATGGAACTCACAATTTCGGATTTGACAAGCAAACTTGTTAGTTCAACCTTGAAAGAACACTCACTAATGAGAATCTCAAACTCAAACTCGTAACCTGTCAAGTTGATCTTGATGGTATGGATTCGACGTTTTGATGTCCTCCTGTCTGCAGTGGAAGATGGGCTCGGACGTGAGCAGCTCGGCAAAAATACATCCGATGGCCCAAATATCGATTGCCTGAATTATTTGAATGATCACTCATCAAACTCAGGTCAATATACTGTTGTTTAGTTGGCAATGTGATATTGATGTGGAAAAATATCGATAGAATGCACTTCATCGCATAGCTAAAAAGAACATCCACCATGTGGAATAGCGGTACTTTAGATCGAGACGTAAAATTATTGCAGATTGTGGACCGAATCACTGTGCGAGACTGTCGAAAGTCACTAATATCGAATCGACCCAGAGCACCACAAACCATATCTGTAAGAAAGCAATGGGGACACAGCAACTGACCTTCGTGTAATGCCTGGCTCCCAAAAGCAGTTCAGGTGCACGATACCAGAATGTGACCACGACCGGATCCAGGGCTGCGAGCGGTTTGAGTGGATTGTTGAACAAACGAGCGAAACCCATGTCGGCGATCTTGACGCTGAAATGTGTCGATAGACCGTTTGCACAATTTTCTGTGAACGTCGACCTCGGTCGTGCATCCCAATCGCCGGCATTTGTTTCTTGTACCTAGACTTGTGTTCGTGTTATATCTTGGTTTGCAATGATACATAGTATGGTTGCCTAATGTTTATTTTTCGGGTTTTTCCGGATCGTGTGCTACGGTCCATGCGCGAGCGTGCAGATAAAAATTGAATTTTGAAAGAATATCGAATCCACGTGCACAATGTTCACACTTACCGTCCCCGCTCCTGTCCATCGCCCATGACGAGTATATTTGCTGGTTTGAGATCGCGGTGCAGCACCCAGTTGGTGTGCAGATAGTGGATGCCGTCCAGGATCTGGTACAGCAGACTTTTCACCATGCCCTGCGTGAAGTTGTGATTTCAAAAGGAATGATGTGAATTGTCTCACAAGGAGCATTTTCATGCAAGCAGTTGAGTTTGAAAAATAAGGTTCGGCGTTGGATGCTAAGCCAAAACCTGAGAAGTAACCAAAAACAAAGTTAGAAAACAGCCAAAACCTATAACGGGATCGGTAACGGACGGACACGGACTCACCTTTGGCACCATGACGGCCTGTTTCTTCGCCTTGGCAGCGCGATGGTACTTGATGATGTGCCACAGGTCATGCTCGGCGTAGTCAAACAACAACCAAACTTTGCGATCGTTGTGCGACAGAAACACTCGTTGCAACGCGATAACGTTCGGATGACTGAAGATTTTATATTTTATCGGTCGTGGCTGTTTCGGGTGTTGTGTAACGTCAAGTCGGCTCGGGAGCGGTCGGCGAAAAGTCCGGCCCGCCCCGGCCCGGTCCACCAAAGTTCATAATTTCGAACCGGCCCCTTTCCAATCTCTGGTGCAAGGGAACGGCAAGCACAAACGGATGAAATGACGACCGACCGTAACTCTCTGAGCAGCGCAATCTCGCGGCAGGCCGACATCGATATGCCGGTTCCCTCGATGAGTTTGAGCGCGTATTTCGGCCCACCGTCTTTGTCCGCATCGTCACCATCGGCGCCGCCGCCGCTCTTCAGTTTCGAGGCGTTGTCGTTTTTGGTCGAATATTTGAGCGTCGGTCGTGCCTTGTACACGTGACCGTACGTACCGCGACCGACTTTCTGACCTGAAAATCAAACAAGATGAAATCCTAAATGAAATCCTCTGTACAGTAGTGTATTACGGTTTGATGGTGGTGCACAGGCGTGTGCATGCACGTTTGTTGTTCGTTCACAACAGTGTACCGTAAAAACCTAAATACAACCCCCCCGGAATAGAGCCCCCCCCCCCAAAAAGGGGTCAGTGAATTAATAGAGCCCCCCCCGGAATAGAGCCCCCCCTAAGTAACATCCCCTATACAGTAGTGTATTAACGCTTGATAGTGGTGCACAGGTACATTTATGCATGTTTGTTGTTCGTTCAGAGCACATAATACGCCTCTTATTGACGACTAGACGCGAATAAATGCGACTACAAGCGAAAAAACATCCTCTCAAACCCCTTTTTAGGGGTTTTCGGGGGTATTTCTGGGAACATTTTTTTCAGGTTCGGGTCAGTGAATTAATAGAAGCCCCCCCCGGAATAGAGCCCCCCCCCCAAAATGGGATCAGTGAGTTAATAGGGCCCCCCCCCTTCTATTTAGGTTTTTACGGTAGGTTTTTTTCAAAATGAGCCACCCACTGGCTCATTTGGCAAAATCTACTGGCTCATTTTGAAATCTGGTACTATTGCCTAAAAATAGACGGTAACGGTAACAGAGGTGGGTATCGGGCCGGGCCGGCTTTTCGGATTACCGTAAAAACCTAAATACAGCCCCCCAGGAATAGAGCCCCCCAAAAAGGGGTCAGTGAATTAATAAAGCCCCCCACGGAATAGAGCCCCCGCCTAAGTATCATCCCCTATACAGTAGTGTATTCAGGCTTGATAGTGGTGCACAGCAGTGTTGGAGGTGGGGGGGTAGCCCCCAGTACAGTAGGTATCCCCCTCGCCTGGTACAGTAGGTATCCCCCCGATGTTTGGCATGGTACAGTAGGTATCCCCCCCGATTTTCACCCCGGTACAGTAGGTATCCCCCCCGATTTTGCCTCAAAAGTGCCAATTTTTGACCAAAATGGCCAAAATTAGTGTAAAATCAGTGGTTTTTACCTCAAATTACCCAAAATTCGCGCGCTACGCGCGCATATACTACGTTTTCACACGATTCCACACATAATAAACACATTAAAAATTTTCACCCCAAAACCTAACCCCCCCCAACCCCCCCCTCCAAACCCCCCCCTAGGTACATGACCCCCCCAGGCCATCGGCTTTGGTACAGTAGGTATCCCCCCCTCTCCGAGTGCGGTGCAGTAGGTATCCTCCCCTCCAGAGTACCTCCAACACTGGTGCACAGGTACATTTATGCACGTTTGTTGTTCGTTCAGAGCACATAATAAGCCTCTTATCGACGAATAGACACGAATAAATGCGATTACAAGCGAAAAAACATACCTTCAAACCCCTTCTTAGGAGTTTTTAGGGGCATTTCTGGGAACAATTTTTCAGGTTCGGGTCAGTGAATTAATAGAGGCCCCTCGGAATAGAGCCCCCCCCCCCCGTAATAGAGCCCCCCAAAATGGGGTCAGTGAATTAATAGAGCCCCCCCTTCTATTTAGGTTTTTACGGTATCGTGCCGGGATGGTCGGCCCGAAATCCGAAAAGGCCCGACATCATCCAATTTCAATAAAAAATCGTGATTTTTACGGTAAGTTAGCCAAAATTTCAAATTTCTTGCGATTTAGCACATTAGGACCGACTTTCAGGTATTTTCAAACATAAAAACTGTAATTTTTGCACCAAAAAAATTTCTTCAAGTTATCATCAGAAAAGTCGGGCCGAAAAAAATCGGGCCGGGCCGACCCCAGGACCTCGTCGGGCCGGACCGGGATTCCCACCTCTAATGTTACTTAGGGCAGGGGCTCTATTAATTCACTGACCCCTTTTTGGGGGTCTGTATTACGGGGGGGGGCTCGATTTTTTCTTTGGGCAATGTCTGGCCGTGAAGTCCGGCCCGGGCCGACCGTGGGAACCTCGGCAAGGCCCTGCCCGACAGTGCGGGCCGGAAACTCGGGCCGGGCCGATTGACACTTCTGAAAGACAGACCTTCAAAATCGAACAAATCCTCGACTCGAGCACGCAGTCTGGTGAGTTCTTCCTTGAATTTGACGTCCACCATAGTCAAGTGCGAGCTGCAGATCGATTCACAACATAACAGACAAACACAATCACAAACACAATCACACAGCTGACCAGGCGCCGTGCCACATGTTCAGTTTCCCAGTCCGGTTGCTCTGTTTCCTCTGTTGCTCTCCACGCACCGCTGCTGGAAATAGAAAAATCTCTTTCAAATCACTGTGGAGGAAGTGGTGTTCATGTAATATTTACGTGAGGTATTGATATCACATGTTTACATTCATTTTTTAACCTGTTTAAAGGGGGCGACTCATTGCTAAAAGTGCCCTGTTTATGGTTTCAGTGTGTAGCTGAGACCCGCGCCATCACAAAGCCACCAAGGTTAAGCCGATCGGTTCGGAATCGGCCGAGATCGAAGCGATTGAATCGGGTCGACTAGGAACAAAAAATAATTTTGGACCAGCTGCATTTTTATTACAAATCAGGGGAACCTCGTACTCTGGCCATGAAACATTCAGAAAAACAGTCCTTTCTATATGAAAACAAAGGCACATTTCTTGGTGTACTTGGTCAGCCAGCTGACAGCCACGTCACGCAGTGATCAAATGCACCATCCTTTGTTTTCATATAAAAACGACTATTTTTCTGAATGTTTCATGGCCAGAGTACGAGGTTCCCCTGATTTGCAATAAAAATGCAGCTGGTCTAAAAATTATTTTTGTTCCTGGTTGGACCGATTCAATCGCTTAAATCTCGGTCGATTTTCATCCGATTAATTTATTCTTGATGTCATTCTGATCGCACATATCCCAGCTATAAGTTGAAAATATAAAACGAGTGCTTTTAGCAATGAGTCCGCCCCTTTAAAATTTTTTCCAACCCTGATCGTGGCAGTGAAGCAGAGGTGGGAATCGGGCCTGAAATTTTTTTTCAATAGCAAGGCGGATCACCTCAATTCAACGAAAAAATGCAATATCTACGGATCTGCTAACTGGATCACATCACAATGTTTTCAACAGAACATGACTCATAGAATTTGAAGGTTTCTATTTTATAATGAAGTGACCCCGCTTCAGTAAATTTGGAAGAAGTGAGATGAGATGAAATGAAAGCAATTGTCGATTGGGCTGAGTTGAATGAGACGATCAACCAGTTGAACTGGTTTGGGATGGAGATGGATAGTTAGACTTGAGTTGTGTTATTGTTATCAAGTTGAGGAGTTCAGTTGAGCAAGAATTAATTGTCCAGCCAGCCAGGAGGATTTGCCTTGCCACTCCTCAAAGTGGTGTGGTTTTGGGCCTAGCCAAAGGACAGCCGGCCCTGCGTCTCCGCACAAGACCTGAGCTTGTTGTATCCAAGATTTTGAATTTTCGAAGTCTAGGATTTTCACTTTATTTCGGTTCAGTTCATTTTCCGCCCACCAGAGCGGCTTTCTATTTTTTCGTGAAACATTACGGCTCAGAATGGCGGCACACCCTCTCAGACTGAAAGGCGGAACACCGTCGTCAAGCAAAAGTAACGCCGTTGGACGCTCTCCGCGGCCCAAAGTCGGCGGGCCATCTGGTGGTTATTCCGATTGGCTCTCGCTACCGTAACGACACCGCTTCTGCTTTGGCGACGGTGTTCCGCCTTTCCAGTCTGAGAGGGTGTTCCGCCTTTCGTGGACATTAATGTTTCACAAATGTTTCATGTTTTTTGGCTCTTCTCGTTCCACGGTCCACCTTCATTATTTATATCAAAAATGGTATTTTTGGCATTTATGGCAACACAGTCAACAAAGTGGTATTGAAAAAATATAAACGGTGAACCGTGTAAACCTCCCCAAACCCTCGTTGTTTCGCAGGCGCGGCCAACCAACCCAGCACGCTCGACGCCTTGCTAGCTCATGCAAACCACATTGCATTCGGCTGAGACGTGAACCTTCAAATCTGACGTGTTTTTAGAATTTCCAGAAATTTGCCGGAGGTTGGAGAAGAACGCAGGGTAGTACTTGGGGGGGGGGGTGGGGGGGGTCCCCCCAAATTCATCTACCGTAAAAACCTAAATACAGCCCCCCCCCGGAATAGAGCCCCCCCGTAATACAGCCCCCCCAAAAAGGGGTCAGTGAATTAATAGAGGCCCCCCCGGAATAGAGCCCCCCCCTAAGTAACATCCACTGTACTGTAGTGTATTAAGGCTTGATAGTGGTGTACAGGTACATTTATGCACGTTTGTTGTTCGTTCAGAGCACATAATACGCCTCCTATTGACGAATAGACACGAATAAATGCGATTACAAGCGAAAAAACATCCTTTCAAACCCCTTTTTAGGGGTTTTGGGGGGGTATTTCTGAGAACAATTTTTCAGGTTCGGGTCAGTGAATTAATAGAGGCCCCCCCGGAATAGAGCCCCCCCCCCGTAATAGAGCCCCACCAAAACGCGCGGATTTAGTTCATCTATTTACTTTTTCATTAATATTTACACATTATTACCTTACCTACTTAGTGCACCATAGTAGTGGCTGGGGGGGGGTGGGGGGTTACCCCCCCCTCTCAGTACTTACCTACCACAAAACCCGAGGGGGGTTGGGGGGGGTTGAGTACTTACCTCTCACAACTCCAAATCATACCTCTCACAAGCAATTTTATACCTTTTTAAGGCAAAAATCGGTGTTTTTCGACCTTATTTTCCCAAAAATCGCGCGCTCCGCGCGCAAACCCACCCATAATACCTATTTTTAGGCGATTTTCGGCGAAAATTTTGAAAAAGTACTATTTTTACCTCAATTTTTGGCCAAAATTGTATCACAAAAACGGTGTTTTTTCGCCTTTTTGGGTGACCAAAATCATACCTCTCACCAGTGTAGTGGCAGGCAAATGGTTGCAAGGTACCCTTGGGGGGGGATGGATCCAGATGGTTGCAAGGTACCCCCTACCCAGCCTCCGGAAGGTTGCAAGGTACCCCTGAGGTCCGAAAAAAGGGTGTTTTTTGCATGCATTATACTGCAAATTTGGCCGAAAAATTGGTACTTTTTTGCATTTTGGCCGAAAATTTGCCTAAAATACCTATTATATGGAGGTTTGCGCGCGGAGCGCGCGATTTTTGGGGTTTTGAGGTCGAAAAACACCCATTTTTGCCTATAAAAACCATAAATTGATGGTTGCAAGGTACCCTCCGGGGTGGTTGCAAGGTACCTACCCTTCCCCCCCATCCCCCCCCCTCCCAAGGGGTGGTTGCAAGGTACCTACTCCTTAGGGGGGGGACTCCCCCCCCCCATCCCCCCCCCAGCCACTACACTGCCTCTCACGCTTCCGGTCCCAACCCCGCATCATACTTACCTCCCACACATGGGCCTGCCACTACACTGTAGTGCACTATACAATACCTTGATTTCTGGCGACCCCCCCACCATCTATCTATCGTCAACAAGTTTGGGTCGACCCCCCAAGATTTCGGACTTGGGTCATCTATCTATCAACACTTTTCGGGTCCCAATCTATCCATCGTCAACACCCTGTCCAAGTACTACACTGGCCGGGTGTGGCCGGTCCGGCCCGGCCCGAGCCCTGGACTCTCCGGCCCGGCCCGAATTTTTTGTCGTAATTTTACCTGATTTTTGTCATAATTTTTGCGATTTTTCTTAACCTTTTTTTGGTGAAAAAATGGCACTTGCTTTCAGTAAAAAAGTTGTCAAACAGACAGGTACTGATCAGTGATCACTCACTTACAGCTCGTTTTTTTTTTCGTTTTTTCCTTTAACAAACAGTGTTTCCATCAACCAGTATAATAGGAAATGGTAATTTTTGTCGGGTTGTTGCATTGCAATTGTCTTTGCGTGTTTTAGAACAATCGTAAGGACCAAGATAATTGGTTGCATCTGGCGACCGAAAAGAGTGAAAATTGGCTTGGCTCAACGACGCTGACGGTTTTCGGCTTGCACCATTTTCATCATCGTCATTCGTGCCTCGCCAAAGCTTTTGGCGATCAAGTTTCATTGCTCAGAACAGTGTGGTGGCAGGCCAATCGACCCAAGATACCCTAGGGGGGGGGGGAGGTTTCGGACTTACTCGAGATACCCCCAGAGGCTACCCAAGATACCCCTATGGTCCGTCAAAAGGCGAAAAAAGGCCGTTTTTTGCATGCAATTTTACTGCAAAATGGGCCTAAAAAGGGGTATTTTTTGACATTTTTGCCGAAAATTGGCCTAAAATGACCATTTTTGGGTGCTTGCGCGCGGAGCGCGCGATTTTTGGGGGTCTCGAGGTCGAAAAACACCTATTTTTGCCTTTGAAAACCATAAATTTACTTACTCGAGATACCCTTTGGGGTCGGCTCGAGATAGATACCTTTCCCCCCCCCATCCCCCCCTAAGGGTTGACTCGAGATAGATACCCCTTAGGGGGGGAATCCCCCCCCCTCCCCCCCCAGCCACTACAGTGGCTCAGAATTAATTGCTCAGATTAATTGATCAGGATGAATTTCTCAAGAACGTTTCTCACGTACACGCAACTGCTACTGTGTTTCGTGCTGCAAGCGCTGGCAGGCCGAGATTTCTATAAAATTCTGGGTGTGCCGAGAAACGCGAACTCAAATCAGATAAAGAAGGCGTACAGAAAGTTGGCGAAAGAGTACCATCCGGACAGACATCCAGACGATGAAATTGCACATGAAAAATTTCAAGATCTCGGCGCGGCGTATGAAGTTAGTGAAGCGCTTTTTATCTTGGCTTGTGTTCATCGGCAATAGGATTCCACGCCAGTTTTTATTCACGTTTACGTTTTTCGCATGAGAAGGAACAGAAAATGGTGCTTTTCCAGACCCTATCCGACCCCGAACGACGCAAGGTTTACGACAGACACGGAGAGGAAGGATTGAAAAAGTTTGGGGATCAACCACATGGTGATCCGTTCTCGTCCTTCTTTGGCGACTTTTTCGGATTCGGCGGCCAGCCAGGCCAAGGAGGCCAGCAGGTGTATAAATTTTTTTATTGTTTTCTTTTTTGGAGGCCGTGCAAAAGACAAACGTTTGACCCAAACAGGAGTTCAAAGGTGCGGATGTCGTCATGGACATTTGGGTCACGCTGGAAGAGCTGTACAATGGGAATTTTGTGGAAATCAAACGAAACAAAGCGCATTATAAGCCAGCGTCCGGTTAGTTGCGACGATAAATTGTGCTCCTTCCTTATTCAAACGGATCACTGAAGAAAAACGACAGCTTGCATTGACCGATTGACCTTGCCATATCAGGCACGCGACAATGCAACTGCCGAATGGAAATGCGCACACAATCGATGGGACCCGGCCGATTCCAGATGTTTCAAGAACGTGTGTGTGAAGAATGTCCGAATTTGAAATTAGTGACCGAAGAGAAAACGCTGGAGGTTGATGAAGATGAAGGTCTTTGATTGATAAAAATGAAGACTTTCAATTTAAAATTGGGTGTTCCCAGGTCGAAATCGAGATGGGTATGGTTGATGGACAAGAGCAAGTATTTACTGGCGAAGGCGAACCACATATCGAAGGTATTATTGATTTTTTGTGGACAAAAACAGCATAATGTTGCCAACGAAAGTGTTTTGCAGGCGAACCGGGTGATTTGCGCTTGAGGATACGCACTGCTAAACATGCAAGATTTGAAAGAAGGGGGGACGATCTCTACACAAACATCACATTGTCGCTGCAGGTTCGACCTCTTGGCTTATTTTTTAGATAGCTTTTTGTTGAAGGAAACAATAATCGAAACATTTCGTCAGGACGCGCTGAATGGTTTCAAAATGGAGATAGATCATTTGGATGGACACAAGGTTGTCGTGGAGCGACAGAAGATCACCTGGCCCGGAGCCAGAATTCGCAAACAGGCTGAGGTAAATTGTTCGCTTTTCTGATGAAACTTTCATATGAAACCCAAAAAAGCAATACTTACGTATTTCAAAATTTCAGGGCATGCCCAACTATAATGACAATCAATCCAAAGGTCTTCTTGTGATCACTTTTGACGTGGAGTTCCCTCGTGGCGAAATGAGTGATGAGCAAAGAGATCAGCTCAAAGCAATACTCAAGCAGGACGAACTAAGGCCGAAAACTTACAACGGGCTTCAGGGATATTAGCGAAATTTAATGTTATTTCACCATTCGATGTTTTTTGTGATTCCAAACTTCTTTTGATTGAGCTACTCAATTTATTTTAATGGTATGGGGAATCATCGTTTCGAGTGCCAATTCCTAGATTGTAAATCTTCAGCGTGTGCAATTGCTCTGTCTCTGCCTGCTGGTTTTATATCATTCATTTTAGAATAACGGGATTTCTCACAAATTTATGCTAATATTACAAGTCGTTCGAGCTAATACATTCCATTGTCTATCCAACGCGTGTGGCTTACTCATGTTGAGAGACTAATCAATTATTCTACCTTTGTAGTTCGAAACCCTGTATTGACTTCGTGTTGTATTCGTTACACTTGGACTTTAGTACCTGCGAAGCCAACTGTGTACATTGCACTATTTTGAACTTCCTAATTAGTGCTGTCCAACGTGGTTTGCTCATGGTTTTGTTGTTCAAAGATGGTTGATAGGGACCGAACCTTCAATTATGCTCGATAATTATCAGTCGCTTTGGTACGTGGTCTTTTCGTGTTATCTAACAAGTTATTTATTGAATGTTGTTTTTCAGAACCGCAACACACAGACGATGCCTTGTATTGCCGTGCCCCTGTGTAACAAATTCTAAACATACAATTGTCGTGATAATGTCACACTTACCGTGTACTGTACTACTGTGGTCCTTTTGTAATCGTTTCTATTGTAAATCCTGTCTACGACGGTGTTATTGTTCATGCGAATTTTTTTTAAACTCGTGCAGAATATGTATGCGTTCACGTTGGTCAACTTGTGAAGAACTGCTGCAACATTCTTATTCTGCATGACCTGATTTGAAAAACTTGACTTTCAATCTCAGTCTCTGCCTGTTTTCGCTGTTGATATTTTCTGTGTGTATTTTATGTGAAAAAGCTGTCTGCTCTGTTGTTGTACTACTTGTTGTTATACTTGCCCTACGATGGGCATTTTTTGTGTATTTGTTTTTGATTGGAATAAAAATAAGCAGAACCGGATAGGTTGCATGCTGAGTGTGTTTCAATCTCATGACGTTTACTGTGCCAGCCTTTTTTCTGAAAAAAGTGACAAACTTTGTTGTTTGACGGATTGACATCACCGAACTGTGCGGTCCAGCCAGGCTTGTTAGTGATTCATTGATAAGCCTGTTTGGCAAACAAGCAGGAAGTGGCTGCGCAAAGCAAGGTTGTCGGTATGTTTTTGTGAATGAAGACGCGCCCACCTCGCACAAGCAGGCTTCGTGAAGAAAAACCAAACGGGCAAAAGCCAATGAGAGAGAAAAAATTTTCTTTCCAGGTTCCCCCACAAACTGTTTTTTGTTGTTTGTGTTGTTTGTTAAAGAACGTGTTTCGTTGAAAAAAACTCGCCACAATTTTTTCAGAGGTGCTCTGACAAACACAATGTGATATTGGTCGGAGAAAAACGCGTTAATTTCCCCAAAACGGCAATCATGGCCGACAACAGCAACGCAACAACAACGCTTGTGGATTTCTTCGTTGTGTGTGGCTTGGATCCCGCCGATGGATTGGAAATTGAGAAATTTGCCAGTGAGTTTCGATGTTGACATATGTTTCATGCACGTTTGTCCTGGTGCACCACACGTTTTTTAAATCTCTGCTCCGGTTCCAACGTCGCATCCTTACCAGTGATGTAGTTGGTCCGAGCAAGAAAGCTAGCTAGCTGGAGGGGTCCGGCACAAGAAAGCTAGCTAGCTAGCCGGGTACCCCGATTTGGGGGGGGGGTATTGGTCCAGAAGTCAAAAACAGGGGTATAAAATTTGGTCGAAATTATGCTAAAATAAGCCTTAAAATGCGTATTTTTGTGCACGTGTGAGAAAATTTGAACGAATTTGACCATTTTGGCCCATAAAATGGTCATTTTGGCACTAAAATCAACACTTTTCTTACTTGATGACCGGAGCAAGAAAGCTAGCTAGCCAGTTTGGGGGGGTATGGGTTTCGGAGCAAGAAAGCTACCTAGCAGTTGGGGGGTAATACCCCCCCCATACCCCCCCCCCAACCACATCACTGATCCTTACCTGGCACACGTGGGCCTGCCACCACACTGGTCGGGTTGAAAGTTTTATTTTGGTTTCCATTCTCCCATTAACCTCCTACACACTCAATCCGGTCCGGCCCGGCCCGATATCCGAAATTTACGGCGTGGCCCAGCCTAATTGGAACCTCTGTTCGAGACGATCGCCTGAAACAAGGCCAGCCAACAAAGGTGAATTTAAAAAAAAACGCTATATCAGTCGCCAATCGCAGGCTCTAATGAAAGCTTACCACCACTGGATCGATCGTACGTGGCCCGTATTCTCGGTTGCTATCCGCCCAAGCGAACGGAAGTTCGATTTTCCTACGATGTTCTCGCTGTGAGTGCAGATTTTTCGTCTTTCTGTAATTTGTATTTTCCTTATCGAATCGAACCCTTCAAAGTTTTAATGTTTGTGGGACTGGGACACACAAACGAAGCGCCGCCGACACCCGACAGTTCCAAAAAACCCGACACCCGACATCTAATTTTTGAAAAAAACCCGACACCTGTTTTTGGACCAACAACAAGCAAATTTTTGCTCATTTGCATCATTAGTGAAATTTTTTGGGTTAAGCTACTGAATTCAAAAATTTTCACACGAAATAAACACCAAAATGTCACATTCTGCGAAAAAAGCAGTCCTCGGAAACATTTGGTTCGAAGAAAATTTTCTCTCAAAATTCTTCTCTCAGCAAAACTGATGTTTTGAACCGTAAGTGTCGGGTGTCGGGTCCCAAAAAACCCGACACCCGACATCTGGAGGTACCCGACACCCGACACCTACACTTTTTTGGCACCCGACAGCCGACACCCGACATCTCTCTAACCCTACCGATAAGTGTTTGATTTGGGGAAAAAATGGCTCAATGACAAAAGTGATCGACGAAAAAGCTTGTAAAACACATGTTTCCGGCACATGCCAAGCAGTTTCCCAGAAACAGCTCGCCCACATGGGGTGATATTTTCGAAACGGTGTAAAGGTCAGTTGGGTGTAAAGGTCGGTGAAAAGCTCCGAACTTTACACCGACCTTTACGCCCAACTGACCTTTACACCGTTTCGAAAATTCCACCCATGAACATATTTTGACTCAAAATCGTCATATTTTTCGATTTTACCTTCTTCAGTGCTGGAAAAATATTGAAAAAAAACGTTTTTTTCACAAAAAATAAAGAACGGTTCTTAGTGCCAGCCAGTGTATTCAAATGTATTGTGTTTGCAGCTGTGCATGCCGCGCGGTCTTCGGTTCTGCACCCAGAAAGACCTGCCGTCCGAACCTCAGTTCCACACGTTTGTCAACATCAGAGACGACGGCAGTCGGGTGGACGGCTGTGCGCTGGTATTCTATGAAGAGGTCGGTTGATTGATCTTTTGGCTTTTTTCGCAGAAAAACAGATGAAATCAATAAAAAATCATGTTTTTCAGGTGACCGACCAAGCGCTTCGAGATTCAATGCACACAATGCAAACGTTGCACATCAGACAGTCGTGTCACGAAGAGAGCGGTCGGTCGCAGCAGATGCGAGAAAACGGATTCCACCATCCACCTGGTTGGTTGGATTTCTCCAGAAAAATTCAAATTAAAAGAAAGTTCTACATTTCCTTGCAAAATCAGGCCAAGCAACGGGCGGCGTGCACACATTGCCACGTCGCGGTCGACTGCGAACCGCGAAACGCACGTCCTACTACGATAATGTGCACGACGCGCTGTTTGTGTCGAAGTGTATCTGTTTGGTTGGCAGACTGCCAATCGTGCATGCAGCTGAGTCGATTCTGAGAACACTCCATGCGATGGTCGTCAGGGAGGAACCACCGCCGCTGCCCATGGAATCGTTTGTTTATTTTTTGTAATTGGTTTTTTTGTCAAGTTTTTGTGCGATCTTTATATCGCGTTCCACATCGTGTTTTTGCAGATATATTTTCTGGCTTCTATACGAAGTGCCACTTCCGCCCGTCGAAAACACCCTGAAGGTCACGCTCGGCGCATCGGATTTTGTGTGCCAAAGACCGGGTTAGTTCTCTTTTTCAATTGACGTGGTATTGACATTTCAATGGTGTTTTTGTCACTGTATTTTCTTTCACGTTGACCAGTCATGTATTGCTGTCCCTGCATTCGTGCGCAAATATTATTAATGTGCAAAACATTTGCAGGTCGCGATGAGCTGCCGTTCTTCGACTACGGTCTGCGTGCGCTGTTTCGTTTGCTGTCAATCGATAAAGTGCTCAAGGTGTTCACGTGCGTGCTGTTGGAACATCAGATTCTGTTCTGCTCGAAATGTTGGTTGATGTTTGAGTTTTTATTGTTTTTTTTTCAATTAAAGCGTTATGGCTTGATTCGAGCAATCAAAATGTCACGATGTATGCAAACAGTTTTGCTGTGCGAATGTGAAAAGCTAAACACATGGTACGAAACATTTTGCTTGTTAGGTCCATTTTGATTGATAAATCTTGCGTAGTTACAGCCGATGGGACAGGGACAAGGAATGGCGAAACCACAAACTATTGCGCACTATAACTTCTACTTGACGAGCCACTATCTAACACTGGCTTAACTGGACCTCAAGAACTGAAATCCAAAACTGCTGTAGCCAAAAAAAAAAACCTCAAGAACGATATAGAGATCAAAACTGCTGTATGCAAGACCCAAAAGAAGCCAAAATTTCACTATTTTGCCAGCTCAAAGTGCTGCTTGTTTGAATCTGAACCCCACACCACACTTTTACAATCAGGATAAATGTGCGCTCAGCAGTGCTGCTGCGACATATCGATCGCTCAGTTTCACTGTGGCGAAAACCTCTGATCTCAAGACCTCAAAAAATTTTTTTTTAAATTTTCAGCGCTGCAATGCCTGATGCTATCAGCCGAGTCGTTCATCAGTCTAGCATTCCCATTCCGATGGGCACATGTCTATGTGCCCATTTTGCCGTATTCACAATCGTTGTTCCTTGAGGCACCATTGCCTTTCATAATGGGATTGTGCTATGATGACCAGGTGCCCAGCGAAGTCTATCAGGTAATAAATGAGTGAGGCTGAGGCGTTTTTATTTTGATGCCTTTTCCACAATTTTCAATTTTTTAATGTCTAAAGGATGTTGAGCTGCTAAATTATGCAGCAACGAAGATATCTTGTCTGCATTGTTGATTTTTTGATAACTCACCAGAGGTAAGAACTTCTGGTGCAAATTGCAGGACGAGCATTTCGGTTGACCGGCAGATAAAAGGGATGTGTAGCAGTGTTATTATTTATTTCTTATAAATATGAGTATGATCTATACTAATAGAGTAGTAAAAGCTGCATATATAGTTTCGGACCCTCTCATGAGACTATATATGTCACAATGCATCCGGGTCCTCATCTGTCAATGAGATGCATTGCTCCCTCCCTATTCTGGTAGAAGAAAATTGAATTTTGAAATGAAAAAGGAAAAAACAAAGCAAATTAAAAAACGCTTTCTTGGTGCAAAAGGCAAATTTTAGGTGCAAGTGATCGCTGTAAAAATAGTAAGAAAATTATTGACTTGCTGATTTCAGTCGACAATCTGCGTGGTTGACCTGGACACCGGTAGTGTGGAGTTGCCGGAGGATTTGCCGATGCTGCCGGACCGAACTGAATTGATCACTGAAATCAACAAAGTGATCGAAAGGCAAGTCAATTGAAAATTTTTTCTGTGACTGTTAAAATTTGACCAAGGAATGTGTTACATAGTGCATGTAGCTGGCCGAGAACACGAAATGCCGTTCGTTCTCTCATCGGCAGCGTACAAAAAGGTCTGCGAACCGTCAACTTCGAAACCTCGTCATTGCTCCAGGTTCGACCAGCTACTGCCCGGTGCTCAGGTTGCGACGTTGATCGACAACAATGCACCGCAACCGATCCAGGCAGTGGACGAGAACAACCAACAGCAAAGAAGGGTGGACGAATGGAAACGCATGTCGAGGAGTTTCGATGAGGATTTCGGTACGTCTGGGGTCTGTTTTGTTTTCGAAAGTACATCCAATTGGAAGATTACAGCCGTTGAGTGTGGTAAGCTAGCTATGCATACCACTGACTGTTGGAGTGAGTTTTGTGTCGCATCGCAGACGATCGAAAAATGCTTCATGGTCTGTGTAAATTTAGGCGCCGTTATTTAGTTGCCGATCTTTCAAAATTACAAACTGAACAAGACATTTATTATTTTCTTGGTCCAGGTTCAACACCACCCCCAGGCCGAGAGCTGGTCGACAACAACAACACCCAACCCCAGCTGCCAGCCACCAAACCGGCCTTGACTCCATTCAACTTTTCCGCCTTGGAATCGAATGAAACGCTGAACAGGCTTGTTGCTTACTTTGTTATTAGTTTTGCTCTATTTTCCATGGAAAAGATTGGAGAACTTTTCAGAATGCAAGAAATCGCTCGAAAGGCAGGTGTGAACATTGCCTGGGAGAATATCACTGCTGAACTGGAGACATCGGACGCATACAAACATTCTCCCGTTTGCAAGCAGTATTTTCATGTGCGTTGTTTGTCAGTTTTCATGCCTGTCATTTTCTTAATTTTTTTTTCATAGGCGGCTGCTTTTTGTCAGTTTGATTATTTTCTTGTGGTTTTCGACATTTCGTACGTTCAATAACAAAACTGGCAGTGTTTTTTTCTTCAGGAAATGAAATTCAACAACGCGTGTCGCGAGATTTTTCTGAATCGTTTTGTGCAGATGTTTCACTCGTATGAACACTTTGTGATCGGCGGCAGTGGATATTCAAATCGGTTGGCAATTTTATTGTTTTAAATAAAATGAAATGGAGAGAAAGTGGCAAATTCATAATTGATACATTATTTTCAGCGATGATTTCATCAACACGCGCGATTCCATGCAGAATTTCGACAAGGCATCGTTTCTGTCTGATCAGCGAAATTCACATTTGAGCTTTATGGCCGCATTTCTGGAGACACAGGTAACAATAAAATTTGTATTTTTGTTAAGTTTTATATTTTTATTTCAAGCAATGCACTTTTTGTTTCCTAATTTCCAGCAAAACTCTCAAGAAATAACAAAACGCCAGTCAAATGTAGTTCAGTAGGAATTGCAGGGTTGCCCGAATCAATATTCCGATTCACAGAATTCATAAATGTGCAGTTATTCAGATATTCATTGTCGAAGTAGTTTTTCAATCAAATAGATCCGTTAAATATCACCGTAGTCTCATTGCACAATCATAACATCACTGTCACTTGGCGTGCGTTGGAAAGTCAGTTGTTTGCGCGTGTTCAATAGTTGTCGGTTTCGCATACGGCGCTAAAGAGGAAAGGAAAAGTGACACTTTGCCTGATTCGGAAGGGAAAGTTTTCAAAATTATCTGACAAACCATTCTGACGCGCTCGGCCTCGATGGTCACCGATGGTGCTGGCGTCTGGTCAATGATCATGTTGCTGGTTTCGTCGATTTCGGTATTACCATCTGTCCGTGTCTTGGTCGCTTCGGTGTTCAGACGGAAATCGGAGGAAGTGTCTTGAGAAAAATTAGATGTTGTGTGTGCTTTCTCTAGTTTTTTTTTAGTTTATTTTCTCGATATTTTCTAGTTTTCTTGAATCTTGAAACTGCACCGTAAGCACGTTCGATCCAATCATCCAACGAGCATTTAGCATCGTCTTTGTTATTCTGTCGACCTCCATGATGATTTTCTCTTGCTTTTTCTTTTCCTTCATCATGTGGATCGACCTCAATCAGTGATGACTCGATTTGATGATTTCGGTAGCGTTGTTCGTACATGGCCGTTGAGTGGTTGGGAAAGATGATCGCTGGAAGGAATGGCGAGGAACTCTTGGGTGACACTGTCAACTGGGTCATTACGAGCAGTTGGGTTCCGGAGCGATCTATTTAGCGTTGATAATTCTTGGCTCAATGTCGCAGATTTCGATCTCTGGTCTTGATAATGTCTCAAAGAGTTCATGCTTGAGATTCAGACTGGGTCACTTCACCACGGCCAGTCAATATATCTTGCGAATTTGTGGTGCTTCAGATAATTTTCCGTGTTTGCGCAGCACAGTGTTCGTCACAGTATCCCAAATTGGTGACCACCAAAATGTGGCCAAGATCCATTCATCCAGTCACCAACCATAGGGTTGTGTCAATCCAGCGATGGGTTGCGGCACGCGCAGTCTGCCGCCGCGCCGTCGACGGCTGCCCGTACGCAGCACGCAGCCAGCCAGACTCACGGCCAGTAGGCTCAATGTGACGAACACCGAGCACATTGTGGTGAATGCCAGACACACGAGCATTGGCGGTAGGCAGCGCTCAAATCGCGACTGCATTGGGTCGACGGATGGTAGTTGGTATTTGCTGATACTGCCACTGCTGATACTGCTCGCCGTGCCGAACCAGATTGATGAAAGCATGATGATAACTGAATGTCTGGTCAGCGTTTGGCGTTGAGTTGAAGTCAGTATGGAAAATTCGAAGTCAGTCGGATTTGGTTGGATGAATGAATCGTGAGATTTTGTTTTTATAGCGTTTTTCCGGGGGCATGAAGGAAAGAAGAGGATATTGACTGACAGCGAGAATTTTGAGTTCAGTTTATGGATTCGGTGCAACATTTCTAGCCTCCACGTTTGCGTTTGTTGTTTCTTATGTTAACTAACCAGTCTGGGCGTGGCAGCGCGTGCGAAGTTTTCTCATCTTAATTGCTGTCAAAACTGACCTTCTAACCTAGGATTTCAATTAAAAAATTGTGAAAAAAGCATGCAACGAAAAAGTATGAAAATCGCAATATAAAAACTCGGAGTAACCGAAAATGTTCGCGAAATCAATAATTCACACACACACACGCACAACACAGATGTTCGCCACGTTCGTCGACAACAAGATCCTATCGCAATGGGAGGAACCGGATTCGAACCTGGTGCTGTTCGATCGACGTATCGCCGAGTTGCGCGATCGAATCGGCTTGTCGATGGTGCGAACACCCACCTACGAACAGAGTCCGTCGTTGCAAGTCACTGGTGAGTGTGGGGATGCACGTGTGCACGTGTTTGAATCTTGGAGTTTTTAAGAGAGGTGTCCGAGGCATGGTGATTGCATGAGTATGTGCCTTAATCAGTCAGTCATGCGACTTTTGCGTGAGGGCTGTTTTATAAGTCTGGTGCCACGAGTTTCAACTTGCAGGTTGTTTCAACCTAGATAAAAAAAACCTTGGTGTTGGGAAATCAAAATGTCAGGACACCACCAGGATGCCTCTGGGCAAAAATTCACGATACCAGATGCCCGGCTCGCCCCAAAAGGATTAGGTTACTCTATGAAGTGCATTAAGATTGCCTCGAAGATGAGCCAAGTTGAAGAAAATTACCTTTGAGATAGTTAAATGATGACATGTTTGCGGTGGTGCTTGCTTTAACAAGCTACTTCTTGCAAATTTAAGGCGAAAGTGGGCGATTTTGTTGCTTATTTTTCGACCTTTTAGGGGTCAGATACCCTTCCCCAACAAGTCAGGATAACTCTGGCAACAAAATCAGGATACCAATATCAGAATGCCCGTACCAGGGGTGCGGAAGGCCCCCGTAACGACACCACTGCAAGTAATTCACGGCATATCCGTGAGAAAGCTCACGTGTCCGTAACCAGTTCCAGTCCGATCCGCTCACCAACTTTGATACCACCGCATGGTATCACATTAGTTCCTTTCCTTCAGGAGTTCATTTATTTGTTCTTCATTGTATTGCATTTGTTGTTGGATCAGTATTTCAAGCTGTTCAGAGCTCGTGAATAACGACACCAACCGATGTTAATTTTGTTTTGGTTGACATTAATGCTCAATGCATAACATTTTTAGCTGTATTTTCGAACCAATCTGATCTGCGGTAAAGCTATTTGGATGCTGATGCTTTATCTGTAATATAAGCCACTTTTTGTCGGCTGTTTGAATAACCAACGCGAAGTTTCGATCACACAGTGAAAACAATCTGATCATACATTTACAGAACAAATGATTGTTCGTCGCGAGCAAACCTACGACCTGATCGTATCCCCGCCGCACGCACTGGAGTTGGTCGACACAACCGTGGCACGGGCGCGCCATCAGCCCGGTTGGCATATTGACATTATTTTTGGAAATTATTTGTGTTTTGATTTCTACATTATGTTAACCCTTCGTCCAGGCGTCTTCCCACCGCTAAATGGACGAGCCCTGTCATCGTCGCCCAATGAGTCACCCTGGCGCGTCAGATTCCCCGCCAATGCACGGAGGCAAATGCAGGTTGGCATGATAGATAGAGCAGTTTGTTGTTTTCGGTTTGATTCAGAAATAACCAAACTTTAACCAAATAGTCGGAACTAGATACTATAATCGATTCGATATATAACCAATTTTGTTTACCGATAGTTCCGAAGAGCTTTTATTTTCTCCTTATCCATTAGTTTGACGACATAGACGAGGAGCTAGTTGTGGATGTGAGCGGGAAAAAGGTTCGTCTTGATGTGACTCGCGCTTATTGTTATTTGTAATTTAATTGGCGCAGTTTTCTCTTGCCTTTTTGTTGAAGCTGTTTTTCAGGGTTGATTTTGTGCCAGTAATATGCTGGATGTTGTTTACTCATAATTGACAGACACTCTGGTTTCGACTTTCGACATCCTTCTTTTTTTATCATTCACATCTGGTGTTTATTGTTGTTTGTTGGTATGTGGCATGATGTTTCAATACAACTATAAAAAATTGCATTGTTTTATTCAGAAACACGCCATGTTGACCGGAGGCAACGTCGCTAGTCGACCCCCGCGACCGACCTCGACGTGCGGACCACAAAGTCTCGCCCATATGAGTCATGCGGAGAAGGCGGAACGAAACTGGATGTTTGTTGAACAATTGCTGAAGGAGGCAAGAGGTCAGATTGGGATCATGCACTTCGGAATTTTTGCTATGAAATGTTTTTCCTGGTGAGTTGCCTGACGTTCACTGCGTGACGTCTGAACCAAATGTGGTTGTAAAACAAATGTTTACCTTCTTTTCGAAACATTTTATGTAGTCAAGTTTGATGAACAGAACAGATTCAATCCAACATGAAAGACTGTCCTTTATATATTTTGTTCTATGAATTGCGAATGTTCTGTGTTCCTCACAGCCACGCTGATCTTAACACAAATCTTGATTCGAATTCTCCAGGCAAAACCAAGCGAATGCTGGTTGAGAAGATGGGCAAAGAAGCGGTCGAGTTGGGCCACAACGATCTGTCGATAACGGGCGTGGAGGAGAACACATTGGTCGCCAGTCTATGTGATTTATTGGAAAGGATATGGGCACATGGCCTGCAGAAGAAACAGGTGTGGTGATAAATTGTTGTGGTTTGGTTCGGTTCGGATGGCACTGACACATTCGAAACGCACACGAGCCAGCTGCGTGACTTGTCGACTGTGTGTTGAACTTGTTGCCTGCCTCGACTTCGAACGGGAATTTCACTGCGCCTGTAAAAGTGCATGAGGCAACGAAATTAGAAATTTACCATACATGGTGCAATTTCTCTGCTGGTTGGAAATTCAGCTACCGGATTTTTGCTGATGTTTCTACGACCTGCCGTTGTGTTCGCTGATCGCCAATCCCTGCATTTCATTTTCTCCCAAATAACAGAACAAAGCTTTATGAAAGAAAAACTATTGCAGGGCAAGTCAGCCGTGTGGACACATCTAGTCGCACATGAGGAGTTACACAAGGGAGGCGATCCGAACAAGTCCTTCAATACCGGTGCTTACATCAGTCCTGGTTGGTGTGGCGTTAATTGATTGTATAAAACGATAAATTGATTATGATGCACTAATTGACACTGACACGTTTGCGTTGTAGCATTGGTAACTAACTTCTGTCACTCACTACTCGTTTCTACTGAATCTGTCACGTGCTATTTCTCGCACCCAGTCACTAGTACACGACACCATTTTCTCATAAACCCAACTAGATCAGGCACAGTCTTCATCTTGTTGTGGTCCTGTCACACCAACTGTGACAACACGCGTCCCTTTTTATGTACAATTCACAAATTCTCGAGACTATTACACTTACACGCACTAACCAACACTAATTTCGTAGTTTGTGTTTGTTGATCAAGCACTAACCCCATGCACAGGTTTTGCGTGGATGCTACTGCGTCGGCGCATTGAGTGTAAGACACATAAATACTTCGGTGGTCGAGGTTTCATAAAGGCATTGATACGCTGCACATGAGAAAAACAGTCTTTTGAGAATGTGGTTCTGTCACAATTGGACAATTGATGCCTTATTGAACACGTAAAGCATGACGTGCACAGAAACTATTCGCTTTTGTGATGAAGAGTAGATATGTTTGTAGATTAGCTTTTGATGTTGTATTCAAAAGATGCCTAGTGGCAATAGCCTTGCATACCTGAGCTTGAAGTGCATGCAGGTTTGCAGTGTTGTGTGCATTTTTGCATCCCCTTTGAGCTTGCAACATAAATGTGCGGCACCTAACTTTGGCTGAATAATTTGTGCTGCATATTCAATGGTTTTTCTTTCTCCAGAAGTCCCTCAACCTTTGCACACCCACCCCACTTTCCAGATGGTGCTATGCGTCAACAACAACAACAACAACAGGGTTATGTGGACCCAAACGAGCCCGCCTCACTCATTTCGAAAATCCAAAGCCTACAAAAGGACCTGCAATACGCGCAAAAGGACGACGAAAATCCAGCTGCCTGGTCGACGAGCATTCTCCGCGCGGCGTCGTTTATCTGTGATAAAATAGGGGGTCAGGCACCCCCGGGCACTCAACAAAATGTACATAGTAAGGGTGCGTTGATGTCAACGTCGACCATTGGCGTCCATAACAACAATAATAGTCAACAGCAGCAACAACAGCAGACCAGGCAACGGTCCAGTCTGTCTACGGGTATTCGAAGATTCGGATCATCATTAGCGCTGTTCAGCACCAGTTATGCGAATGGTTCGTTGGTTTTTATAAATTTTTGAGACAAAATTTGATGGATTTTTTATACTTTCTGGTGATTGGGCAAGCTGGAGTTTTATTAGGAAGCTCCATTTTGGTGTTTTGGGAGTGAGAATTTTGTTGGCGCGAAATGGTCGTCGTCAGTTGGCAAGAGAAACGTCCCCTCTGGCACCTTATTTGACATTTTGTTCGTCTCTTTTAGCAAACATGAACGAACTAACAAAATGTTTGTTCCAAGCACTATATCCGTCGCTGCACTAACCCAATTGTTTTATGTTCATAAGAAAGCAAAAAATATTATTTCATTCGCAATATTATCGTTAAGATTCGAGCCCGACAGAGGAACTGGAAGAAAATGAAACATCACCCATCAACAATCAACAACAGCAACGTGGGGACATAATGATCACCCACACAGCCCCACCTCCCAGTCATACTGTGAGGGCGGAGTCGGAAGAACCGGCCTCAGACAGGAAGCTCAGACAAAGAGGTACACCTGACTCGGTCAACTCATTGTCGTGAACTGGTCACAAACACACTTTAACCCACTAACACTTGTGCTTGTGCGTGTGTGGAACATCATGTCACAACACCTCACACAATCGGTCTTCGACAGGGACCCACTAACACGTTCAGCACCTCGATACTAACCCCGGAGCACTAATCTGAAAATAGATGTTTTTTCGACATTGAATCCAGACTTCACATGTCTCCCCGATCACTCTCACAAAATGGTTTTGATTTGCTAACTCGTTTCTTTTGCATGGCTGTTTTGTTTGGCTTACGTTGCGGGCTTTCGGATTGGTTTCGTTCAACGCGCAACTGGTTTTTCACTGTTGTGTGTACACACGGAGTATGCATGTGTTGGACTTGCATGGTTGTTGCCTTTGTTTGATTTCGAGTGCACAGTAGCAGCGTGAACAAATACCCATTTGAACTGCAGAATTTGATGGTGCAGCGCGTAAAGTAGTCATTGAGTGTTGTAGCCGGATGTACTGTGTGTGGTGGCAACAATACCATCTATCGTGTTTGTCGTATTTCACAAAAAATGATAACTGTTTTTCTAATTCCAATCTTTCCACAAATCTTTCCAGATCTAACCCCCTCCTCGTGGCAATCAAACATCCCGGACAATGTACCCCTCGACCATCATCAGTCATCCTACAACACCTATTCCTCTAGTCAACATCATCAATATCAGCCCAGTTCCGGTTCCGTGCACCAAACGGGTGGTTCCGGTTCTTCTGCACCGGCCCGCGGCGTGCCTGAATCACCAAGGAAACAACGCAGTCTGTCTCGGCCGAGAAGTCCGGATGCGCGCAGTGCACTGCCGCCGCTACCATCGCACATTGCGCATGATCTCAAGTAGGTTGTCGGATTTTATAGTTGCGAAAACAGTTTCTCATTCAACATGAAATTATTGGATGACAGCCCTCTGGATAAATGACTTGAATTTTTGTACAGTATAGTCTGAATTGTTCCACGTTTTGTCTAAACAAAACTGGTTTTGAACACATAATGTCGTCCACATAAATTGAGAAAATAGCCAAACAATCATAAAGATGGGAACAGCACGTGGTTGTTATGTGGCACTGTGTTGTTACGAACAGGGTTGGATTAAAAAAAAATTTTATTATCGAACTTTTTTTAAAAAAAACTTTTTAAAATTTTTTTTTAAAAATCACTTTTTTTTATTCCGGACCCCCAAAAAATTGGTTTCTTGAGGAATCAAATTTCTGAAATCATGTTAGTAAGGTATGTTTTGAGGGACACTAAAGAAAACTTTTCCACTGACTTGCATGTTTACGTAATCACCTGCGATCTAATCCCTTTTGGTCATGACCTTGAGAAATTCGAAGGTAATGTGTGTGTAATGTGGCTATACATACTGTATGTGACAAAGGGAAGACCAACCTCCTGTTTGTGAATTTGGGGATAAATTTGAAGAGAGATAAAGACTCACACCATAATCACTTTGTGTCACAAAAGCAACAAATAGCTAATCCACACAACTGCAAACAGGCGAGCAACGTGGAGTGTGTGGATAGCTTACGACACGCTCAATAACTGTACAGTATACGGTATGGGGTGTCCTATATTATACATGCAGCTGTTGTTGGGATGTCTGGGAGCTGTATGAGTCCATCACAACACCATTTCAAACTGAAATATAAGCGCCGCAGGCAATTTTTTGAGAAACATGGGCAATAAAACACATGAAAAAATGCCTTATTACCTTAAAAAAGTCAGAAAATAACGAAAAAAAATGAAAAAATAATAAAAAAAGTGGTCTTACTTTTTAAAATTTTAAAATAAAAAAAGTGGCCAACTTTTTTTAAAAAAAAAATTTTTTTTTTACAAAAAAAATTTCACTTTTTTTTAATCCAACCCTGGTTACGAATCGGAATCATTCACTGTGAATATTCGAAACTATATTATGCAGCTTTAGACTACTCTATTATTATAAAAATTGCTAACATTTACAAAAAAACTAAATAAAACACTGCTACACACTCCTCTTATGTAATTGCCGTAAATCCTGGCTGGTAGTGACTATGTCGCCACGAGCGAAGTGTATGAAAAATTCTTCCACAAATAAATAGCCAACTTTTCTTTCCAGAAACGTACTGCGAATGACGGAAATCAAAACCGACATCGGCTACGCGCGTGCATTCGTCCGACTTTCGTTGGAACGAAAATTGCTGCACAAACATCTACGCACCTTGCTCAATAATCACGAATTGTTGAGGTAGCTGATTTAACCCTATTTTTTTAAAGTATTATTGTTGTTGTTTACCACTGTAACGGTCGTGCTGTCCTGATGCCGTTAATTTTGACTCGTACGAAATTTGTTGGAAACAACTTTTCTGTTGATCGGTGTTTGTGACATTAGTAAATCCAACGTCACGTGACCATGATGTGAGTGTGGTGGATCGGCAAGTGTGAATTAATGTTCACCATAAAGCTTTGCCTTGCCCATTCAGGCAAATGTACAAGCGCGAGGCATTCCTGCGGTGTGAGGACGAAAAGACACAATTATTGTATCACATTCTGTCACTGAACGCGGCTGAATTCAGATGTTTCACAAACACGTTTGTCAGAACAAGTGAGTTTTTGTGGTCATTTTGATGATTGAATAGCACTGGGATCGCAGCATAGCATTCTCACAGAATCTGCTTGAACGGTGCAGGCTTCCATGGAGTGCATTTTTATTCTTGGACGCGTTAAATTTTGTAATCACATCACGGATGTAAAAACTCCAATCAATCAATGTCGAAAATAAAATTATGGTATATAATCTTGTAAAGGTTGAACAGATTGACAATACTCGATTGTCAGACTACAGATAATCTTCGTTCTGGTGAAACCATTGGTGCCCTTCCCGGCATTTATCGTAAAACCTGATCGCTTAATATTTAAAGGGCTCGGGACATAACCGTAGGAAGGGTAGCAGGGCATAGTGTTACACACCGTTGGAAAGCACTCCGACAGCATAGGTCGCGCACAAGCTTTAAACTCCTTGGAGATTCACTATCGCTTGGTGGAGCGACTTTTCGTTCCAGAAAAAAATGAATTTTTTCACAACTTGGAACGACCGGTGCAGAAACCACAAATCAGCTGGACGTCAAGTAACGCATGGATAGGATTACAAAGTTTCTGGATAACTTATCATCACAACATCAGTGGCTCAAAGCATTGCTTCACTCGGTGAGAGTGCTAAACGTTCGAAAAACCGGCCACATTTTTCGAGAGCACAAGTTTGTCCCTAAATTTCGAGTCCGCGCTTTGTGTTGCAGAAATGAAAATGCAATAGAAAAATAGAGCATCTTCGAAAGTACCTGAAAATAAGGTTGTTAAATTTGGAAACACTTAGATAGCGGCGTGACAGGCCGAAAAAGACTTAAAAATTGCCCCTAAACTGCATAGTTGCATTCATTGACGGAAATGTGATGTAAATAAGCCACGTATTGCATTGCATTGGAAACGAGAAAGTTAGATAAACGCACAGTCCAACAGTCTGGACAAGTTTTAAGAGTTCAAACCCCATGGTTCGGTTGCTGCCGCCATACCAGCCTGAATAAGATATTTGGCTATAAGTCGTTAGTGTTAAAGATTATTGCACATTTGGTAGCACCGAACGATGTAGCTTCAACGTAGCTATCGAACGATATATAACATGCCCATACTATCTCTTACTATGGACAAGAAACGGTCAAAATTCCGAAATCGCACACGGTGACCTGACGGTTCATTCCAAAATCGTCAAAATAGCATTTTTTTAGCCTCTGCCCTTAAGCGTAAGAATTTTTTGGGGGTTGTTATATATCGTTCGAAAGCGACTCCCAAGATACATTGTTTGGTGCTATCACATTTACAATAGCTGTTAATAATAAGCATTTATAGCTGAATATCATATTCAGGTTAGTATGGCTGCCCCCTGAAATCTGTAGACCTTAGGGTCTTCGGACCTTGATAGGTTGTTAAACCAGACGTTTCTCTCAATTTTCTGTTTCGAATCCGATACAATCTGTGACCTTTATGTGTCACAATTCTAGCAATGAATGTAGCCAGCTAATTTAGCGGCAATTTAATGGATTTTTAGGCCTGTCACGGAGCTAGCCATGAGTTAAAAAATTTAAAAACCTTATTTTCTGGTACTTTCGACGATGCTCTATTTCCCCGTTGCATTCTTATTTCCGCAGCGCTAAGCGTGACCTCAAAATTTAGGGACAAACTTGTGTTCTCGAAAAATATGGCCGATTTTTGGAACGTTTCGCCCCCTCACCGAGTGAAGCAATGGTTTGAGCGACTGAAGTTGTGGTGACAAGTTATCCAGAAGCTGTTGTAATCCTATCCATGTGTTACTTGACCTTCAACTCATTTGGGGTTTCTGTACCGGTCGTTCCAATTTGTGCAAAAATTCAGCTTTTTCTGGAACGAAAAGTTCCTCTACCAAGAGATAGCGAACCGCCAAGGAGCTTAAAATTTGTGCGTGACACAGGCTGTCGGAATGCTTTGCAACGGTATATACCAATATGCCCTGCCACCCTTCCTTCGGTTATGTCCCGAGCCCTTTAACGACAGATCAGATGCCCATCTGTCAGTCAACGCGCCGCGTGTTCACTGTCATAGATAAAACAAACGCGTTATTTTTTTGCTCAGAGATGCAATACCAAGTGCTGCTGGTGCCGGGTGGTGGTCGATTTACTATGGCGAATTCGAATGCGACAATTTGGATCCGATTGGCGGGCTCGTTGGGCCAGACTGTTGCCATACATTTGCCAAAGAACACGCTGCAGTTTACGTTCGAGGTTGGCTTGGTTTCGTTGGCACAATAATTGCGTGAATATAGCTATTTATGATGAGAAATTACCCTGTCCTGTACGCATTGAATTTATCATGTCATCATTTTATTTTAAGACGAGAATGTTTTTGATCTTTGTTTTGTTTCTCGTTGACCTGGCCTGGCCAACCAAAGGAACAGATCGCAAAATTTCACTCACTATTTTATGAACAACTAAAAACATTTTTTGTTGTATGTAGTTTAGTACATAAACCGAAAGAGAACAATTTTGCAGCATCGTAATCTCGGCGTCCTATCTACATTACGTATTGGACACGAACATCATTCGAGTTTCAATCAACCCGGATCCATTGCATCCTTGCCCAAATGGTTTCTCGATGAGGTATTCCGCATTGCGATTGAAACTCAAAGTTTTTAGTTTGGGGTCATCATACCTTGCACATCGGCAGTTTGGTCGGCGGCAAACTCTAACTGCTGATGTTTCGTCACTTATCGTTTGATGTGGGTTCTGCTCAGTGTTGTTTGTCGTTCATTTGAACATCCCAGTGGAATTTCATACAGCACAGCTCGAAACTAACTTTGGGAGGTCATTAAACGCTGAAACATCAGTTTCGAATGTGTGTCAAAGTTTTTTGTGCTGATGTTTTTATCACTGTCGAGTGCTTATACATATGTATTACTGTATGCGTGTGGGGTGGGACCAAAAACAAATAGCCAAACTACAAATGCCAGCCCCGGTCCGCACGTTGCAGATTATCGTGCGCAACGAGATCACAGCACAAACGTGTCGTTTCCCATGTGGCCGTTGGTTTGGCCGGGCGGTCGACGATGGGTCGCTCGAACGATTGTTGGTCGCCAAACATCTGCCGACACCCGAAGTCGATGTGAATGGAGATGGTTAGTGCGGTTTTTCAAATTGTTTTTCACTTGTACCTGTATTCTCGATCTGTACTGTGACTAGTTTGTGCTTCGCAGAAAACCGTGGCGATTTACACTGCCCCTTTCCACCTCTAACAAAAATTTATCGCGACTAATCAGCGGTCTGTTTGAAGTCCTAGGTGATCCGTGACATCGTTTCTCCACGTATAAACTTTGACTAAACAGATCGTGCACGCCACAGATTGGTCCATGATCGATGATAAAAGACTGTTGTGTCGTGCATTCATAGGATCTGGCACTTTTGTGCGCAGCACTGATGGTTTACTCGAACAATAAGATCTGCTCGAGGTCGTTTTTGGAGGTCAATTGACCAGAGGTGTTCGCACCGACGATGCCTGGCACGTCGCCCGTCTGTGAAAACAGGCCGAAACGGGCAAAACGCACTGCTGCCACATTCTTATAAGAACGAGAGTGATCTTACTCTTAGTCCAATGTCCACTACTTGCAGCCACATTGACACGCAGTCGCACACCACCGCGTGCTCGCTCACCAAATGCCGGCAGGCGAATGGAGAACAATCCGAGTAAGACTCATTCTCTGCCGTTGCACCGCTGGTGCAAAGTTCAGGGGGTGCACCAGTTCGGGGGCCCAATCCTCACGCGACGGGCAAGAAATAAGTCGCACATGCCAAACAACCGGACAGTACAGACTCGGCATGTGTTGGTCGGCAAATGTTTCGCTCATAGACCACCTGGCCTTGCTTATTTCTGCGAAACAATTGGTGTAAGATCTCAACAGAAAAAAACAAACAAGAACATGTCGTTTGATCGCAGAACACCTGTTGTGTAATTTCTTCTGTCTTTCTTGTTTATTTTTCTGGCTTGCGTTATTTATGTCAATAAATGTCATTTTCCTTTGCACAGAGCTTCGCATTGCCGACTGTCAGCAACGTTTGGGTGAATGTGTGAACAACATTGTGAAACATTTCTACAAAAGCACCGACAAAGATCAGCGGGCTCAATTGACCAGGCTGTTGTGTGACAGAGAGGATGGGCTGGTCGCTAGGCTACAGGTGCGTCTTTTGTGATGGTACGTTTTTTTCTTTAACTTTATTTTTCGAGCTATGATTGCAGGAAGCCTTCACGATTGGACTGCGAACGCGCTACTTCCAACAGCGCTACCCGTGGGATTACGTCGGTGAGTTATTCGCTGTCTGCAAGAAAGAACCAATCGAGTTTCGATCTTGGTTTCCTTTCCCATTGGCCTGGCCGTTCATGCATTCGCACTGACGATGTCGTGGTGCACCGTTCAGATTCTATGAATAGAGAATGAATCGCGGTAAACTCGCTGCTCCTTATGTACACAGCTACAACATCATATCGTTCAATCCACACGCACAGCAGATACGAAAATAATCAACGAATAATTATTTTGCGTGCAGAGAAAGTGTGTGCGTGGTGGTTCGATCTGTTGCGCGGTCACGACAGCCAATCGGTCGGCATCACACGCGACCAGAAAGTGCTCATTCATCACGCGTGCAAGCTGGTCGCGAAAATTGGTGTCAACTCGGCATTGGGAAAGGAGGGCAAATTCCAGGCGTTCATATTGTTGGCCATACGGTTAGTTGTTGTTGTTGTTGTTGTGCTTTCTGGTTTAGGTTGTCAGGATTTTTAAATGTTGACCAACCTGATAATGTCTCCAAAGAGAATGACCCCCGTGTTGGTTGTGCTTGAAATTTTGTGCAGAAGTTCATGAACGGTCTAATAATCCAAAGTAAGTCAGTTCAACAATTGACATCGATGCTGCACGTGGTCATCAAATGACATCTCGCAAACATTATGATATTGAACCAATAAAAAATTAAGTTTGAAAAACATCCACAACCATAATTGTGACAAAGACATATAAAGGCAAACTACGCCAACACGAGCCCGATTTCGGAGTTGGTGCACTAGCAAAACGCAAAGAAAGAGAAATCCTCATGCACCACGTTGCATTCCACAACGTGCAACGTTTCCCAAATCAGCAGCCACGTGTTAATGTTTCACTAATCTACCACCTCCGAAATCGAGCTCGTGTTGGCGTAGTTTGCCTTTGCAATTGCTTGTGTGAAACCCAGAAAAGTTCCACGAAAGTTTTGCCAGCCGCCACGTAGTATCGTAAGTGCCCATTATAACACGGACTTGTAGATACCTAAATATCGGTTGATGTTCAGAAATGCAGATGTATTTTCATTTGCAGCGACCACGTGTTGTCGGGCCTGCTGACCCTGATGGCCTGGACGCCAATCACGGGCGAAATGTACGATGAAACATCATTCATGCGAACGCCGTCGTCGTTGGGGTTTCTCACCAAACTGTTGCGTGAGCTGAACGAATTCAGTTTCGATCTGGAGCAGAACCTCACGTGGGGCGTCGAAACTTGACTTGATTGTTTTGGGTGCTGCTTTAACCCTTGTGTGTTTAGTAGTTATGTCTTTTTCTATTTCAATTGTTGCTTTCTTTCTCCCTCTTATATTTCCTCCTGGCCAGTCTTTTTACCGCCTCTGTTCTTTGGTCTATCGAGCGCTTCAAAATATTCTATATTGCACAACATCTAACATCTTATTTATTAGCCTGGTTATTTAGAACCTGTAGTTGTTTTGTTTTTTCGTACATCGATCTGGTACTTGGGAAGAACCTTCTGCAGTTTGAATGCGTTGTAATGGGTAATTTGGTGCTTTATAACAAAACGCCAAGTTATTTGAATGACGCATTGCCTGCAGTTGATTTTGAATAGAGGTGCCGGTGTTGCAAAATATTGTAGAGCAATGCTTCATGATATCCGCATGAACGTTTGTCTTCGTAACAACGCTCGCGTTTGGTTAATCACACAGATACCCAAAAACAACCAACCAAAAATTATCCTACTGTTCCTTTTCCTTTGAAAAAGAACAACTTATACTCACTTTGCAACAGCTGGCTCACGAAGTGCTGCAATGTAATCACCAAGGTACCATCACGTCAGAGCTCAGTTACTGTCTGTCTTTGCAATCTTCATTTGCCCATTTATTTTATTATTTCATGTCTTTTGTACATTTAATCTTTGAGGTGTCCTTCTGGTGGGTATCACTTTGTTTTGTAGTTGTTCATCTTTGATTTAGTCGGTTTTTGTGTTTTGTGCTAAAGTGTTTTGCTTGATTATGTCCAATGGTCTCTCGAAACGATGGTGTGCTTTTGTGCTTCCCGATTATGAGCAGTTTTACACAATTTTTGTAGATTTCACCCCGTGATATACTGATCGTTTTGTTGCAGAATGTTTCTGTGTGATTTCAGTGAACCATTTCTTGAAACAACTTGTAGTCATTTTTGAAAGGTCCTTGCATAAATATTGTTTGTTTAATTTCTACACCTTTGCAAAATTAGCGGAGCGAGCGTGCTGGATGGTGTTTGTATATTATTTATGACAATTGTAAATGATATTATGTATTATTTGTGAACTTGTAGCATGGTAAACAGATTTTTTAGCAAGTCCTTATATTTAATATATTTCCACTTTGATATTTTTGATAATCAGCTGTTATATCGCGTTTGCTGCGGTTATTTATCTATCATCGGCATAAAAACTTATCGCGCATGGTGTTTTTTGCGAATTCTATTCTTGAAAAGAACCCGGGTTATGAAAATCCAACCAGTTTTACAATTGGTTATCGTGAGTGTTTCACAAGTCAAGTGGCAGCAACCCAATGTGAAACATCAGATACAGATGTAGTGGTTACGCGACCGATGTCCCATCTCGGTCCAGACGCGGACCCAACCCGTTCCCAACCATGACCCACGGCGGGCCGTCCTCCCACTCGCAATTTGCGCGTATCGGATCGGCCGTCTTTTACGCCGTCGCTTCGGTGTTGGTCATTTATGTGAACAAGATTGTGCTCACTGTTTATGGGTTAGCGTGGTGGGGCTTGTTGATTGATGGCGTTGTTTGTTGGACTGGGGGTGACCAGAGGGTTATAAGGGAGGTTGCGGACAGCATGTGGTATCCTGTTTTTTTTAATTTTGTTTTTTTTGGTTTGACGCACATCCATTGCACTGTGGTACCGGCAAATTCACTGTCTTGGTCGGGGGAACCCGGCATCCTTTTGAATCAGAACCGTACGTTTAAAATTTCGCAAACAAACATCGACTTTTCGTTCGTATTCACTGTATGAGGATGTCGATTAATCCCCAAATAAACCGATTGGGTGCTTGTGGGGAAAATATTCCCCTGTTGGATGTATTTGGTAAAGTTTGTTTCAATCGTATTGTCGCCTGGAATTATTCGTACGCTTATACCTGTTGCACCCGCAAAAAGAAAGGGAACAGTGCGAATTTAGTGCAAATAAGGACTGATCTGGGTGCTGGCACGTTTCTTAGCACGATCTGCCATCTATCCTTATAAGTTTCATCACAAGAAACATTTTGCTTGTGTGTTCATTGTAATGGACGGAATTTGCCAATCACAACAGTCAGGTGCATTGTGATGGTATTGGTCGCACAATGACTATATGAGAATCCATCCCCCTAATTTTCCTGCATTGACAAGGCTGATATTTGGCAATTATTTTCAAATTGAACCAGGTTTTGACAAGCACTTTGCATTCTTATCAGTGAGAAGAATGAGAAACACACGTGTGCAGAAGTTTCACCCTGAATTCCACGCAACTGAAATGGTTCGGGCTCGTGTTACTGTAGCCACGTATTACACGCGTTACACGCACACGTGTGAAATCGATACAAACACACACGTTGATCACTCCCGATAAATAAAGCGGGAAAAGAAAGAGAAAATAACTACTGTCAAAACCTGATTCATTTTGAAAAAATCGCCAGAAACTCTCCTTGACGATGCAGGAAAAATTGGGGGATGGATTCTCATATAGTCATTGTGCGACCAATACCGAGATTGGGCGCGAACCGCCCTACTGTACTTGTATTTGAATGTCCCTAGCATAATATACTGCAGGTTGACTGGCCAGTACTGCAGCGAAATTTTGCTCGAAGTTCATTGCTGTGAAGTAGAATAAATCATCGGCTGAAGGTCGCAGACAGAAATGTGTCACACATCCGAGAAATTGACTCTGCAATTTTCGTTCACCAAATAAATACAATCGATACAAATGAACTTTCAACATCCTTTATCGATGCTTTCAGTTTCCCGTCGTTCCTGTGCGTCGGCATCGGCCAAATGGTGGCCACCGTTGTGTTGTTGGGTGCTGCCAGTGCACTCGGCATTGTCACTGTCCCACCGTGCACGAGTGATGTACCGAGAAAGGTTCGGCTGTGGTTTTTGATTTTTTCGGCCTTGCGGTCAAAATTTCAAAATGAGTTTTGTGCCCATGCTCTTCGCTGATGTGACATTGAGCACTAGACGTTTTGTCGTTGATGCCCCACAGAAAGTGTTGATAAAAAGCCAAAAATTTAGCTCGAAAACTTTGCCTCCAGCTCTTTCCACTGCCACTGCTCTACACGTTGAACCTGATCACTGGACTGGGGGGAACGCAAAAACTCAGGTTTGTTTGGCTTGGCAGATGCAGAAACTATCGAAGTTTTCTGGGTTTTTCTTGATTTAATGTTGGGATGAGAGAGATCCTTGATGTCAGATCAGAAATCTCGTCATAAACATACGTACATAGCTGAGCAAATGCTGCGCTGGCCACATGAATTGACTTTCGAACTCGTAAATAATGTGAACACATTGCTTGCCAACAACATTAAAACATCATAAATGGAAAATCAGCACATTTGTGCTTGGTTTATCGCTTATACCTGCCGAGGCATGCTGTTCTTCATCGAGTTTCAAGTGTATTGAAGCATTCAAGTCATAGCACAAAGCACCGTATAATCTATCGCCCGCCACTTTCAGTCTGCCGATGTTCACTGTGCTGCGGCGATTCTCAATTCTGATGACAATGATACTCGAATATGTTTTACTCGGGTATGTTGAATTTTGTGTTCGTTTTTCCTCTCTTATTGTCCAATTCTATTGCGCAATATTTCCGTTTCTTTCTGCAGAGTGCGTGCGTCGACTGCCGTTCAATTGTCGGTCGGTCTGATGATGCTCGGCGCCATTGTGGCAGCGTTGTGAGAGATTTTCTCTTTCTGTGTATTAATTTCTCTTCCTATTCATTCACTGTGTTCCTCCGCCGCGCAGGAACGATCTCGCGTTTGACGCACTCGGCTACACTCTCATTCTAATGAACGACGCTTGCACCTCATCAAATGGAGTGTTTATGAAAAAGAAACTTGATGCCAAGGTGGGTACACTAATCCTCTCAGACCCAGACTAATGCCGGACTTGCACCCTCATGTATCTGAGATTATTCTTCAGGACCTTGGCAAATATGGTCTGCTGTACTATAATTCTCTGCTCATGCTGGTGCCAACTTGTGTGATTGCCTATTTCACGGGTGATCTGGATCAGGTAGGATATCTTAGTTTTTGTCGTTTTTTCTCACTTCGAGTTTCGCTATCGCGAGTTGCGTGCACATTCGAAGAAATATGAGCCTGCAAAAGTTTCATCACCAACATTTACCATATTGTGTTTCAAGCACTTATGTATCGTTTTCGTATTAGTTTTCATTTTATGGTGTCCGCGGTAGGCTGCTCTACCTTCTGACATTACCAGCATTCAATTTGTGCAGGAGTTACTCTCAATACAAAGTTGTGCCCAATCTGCAGTCGAGCTGATCGAACCTTTAGGCTCGATCCGGCGAAATGCGCTCACTACTGGGGCTCAGCGCAGCTCTACAAAGTTGCTGTCAGCTGATGATTGTCATTCAATCAAATTGACCCAACTATCCAGCATTTACAGGCTCTCTCCTACCGAGGCTGGTCCAATCCGTGGTTCCTTCTGTCCCTATCATTGTCGTGTGTTTGTGGTTTCGTTCTCAACTACGCCATCGTCCTGTCCACACATTACAACTCTGCGCTCACAACTGCCTGCATTGGACCAATTAAGGTTGGCACTGGCATTGGGAAGTTGCCTGATTTTACAGGGGCACGCGATATATCTTGAAGGAACTGCAAGTACCTGACAAATGGTTTCGATGAACTCATTTCCATATCTTTCTAACTTGGTTTTACTTTGTGAAACATTTCCAATCAACCACGCAAGCTATGCTGTCTGTCACTCGCGATCTTTCTTTATTGTTTCAAATACAAGTGTTTTCTTTTGAAACGCCGTCTTGAGCAGAGTGGCAATATCACTCTGATATTGTATTGCCAACCGATATCAGTTTTATTGCGGATAAACGCTGGAGAGAAAGGCTTGCCTTTTTATTGTGGTTATCGTCGGTTTCAGGCAACAACAAATGTGCTGGAACGAAACGATATGTTTTTCACGTTTCAGAACCTATTCGTCACGTATGGCGGTATGATTCTGATGGGCGATTACGTGTTCTCTGTACTCAACTTTATTGGAATTAACATCAGGTTTGTCAGAATGTCTTTGTTTTTCCTTTGTGATAATGCCCTCCATATGTACCTAGTTTGTCGGAACTTGATGTTTCGCTCACGTGATTAGGGTGTTTACGTGTGCGTGTATTTCGCGCCTAATTCACACACGCTGCTTGTGTTGGCGACAGTTGCAAGAGTGATTTAATCGGTTCTTTTGCCGAATATCAGGAACATCGAATAAACATTAATTGTTTACTGAATATATGCGTTAGTGACCAAACGTTTGTGTTGCAGCGCTGTAGGCAGTCTTCTGTACACGTACGTCACATTCCGTCGTTCTGGCGGTGGTCAACGGTCAACTTCCTCCTCCACAACAACAACGTCGAGTGGCTCGCCAGACAAGGCAATACTTGCTATTCCAAAACCACTAACCAATTCTAGTCGAACTCCGAAACACACAATTGATAATCATGATAATAACACTAGATCTCCGCTTATTTAGTGATAAACGAAGATTTCTTGGGCCGTGACTTTTGCCTGATCTGTAAAGCAGCTTTGTTTTAGTCGTTTGGCTGTAAATTTATTGTGGCAGAATAGGTGGTCATTACTGTGACAATAGTTCGATATCTCTATTTCTGGTGCTTTATTATTTAAGAAGCACGATTGAGCAAAGCCATGCGGTGCGATCTTGCCAAGTTATCGGATTCGCAAACGCACACAAGTATATCCACACACCCCGCCTCCGCCTGTCTGTGATGATGTTTCACGCACGTTGCTCTGTGTTATGCACCTTCAAATCTACATATAGGCAAACCACGCTAACACGAGCCCGATTTCGCAGCTGGCAGAATAATGAAACATTCACACGTGGCTGCTGATTTGGGAAATGTTACACGTTGAAGAATACAAAGTGGAGCATGATGATTTTCTCTTTCTATTCGTTTTGAACACACGCCACCTTCGAAATCGGGCTCGTGTTGGCGTAGTTTGCCTTTACACGTCACTCCGCACAGGGTTTAGTTCTACGCACCTGGAAGTTATTTTAACGTAATTTGCAATGTTGTTTGTTTGTTTTATTGCGTGCTCACCAACTCAATAATATATGGTTGACTGCAAGAAGCATAATTACAAGACCGGGTGTGGAATTTACGGATATGAAACTAACTACAAAACAGGTGTGAAAGTTAAAAAATAAATACAGGACAAGGAAAGGTGCGAATATGGACGAAAAGACGGACAAACAGACACGGACAACATGCAATCAGAAATGACATGTAGGCAGAGCCGCAACAATCTTCAACGGTGCAAAATCGGACGGCGCGGAATGCCGTAACATATGTAGAAAGGAATCCGAAAGCAATCTGTTGGATCAGCTTTCTTGACTTCGCTCTGCATATCTTTCCGCGGTGGCCAGCCGCTCACGAGGATTCCCCTTCCCATATTGTCCTTGCAGGCCAGCAGTCCAATGTGGTAGCACTCGGTGGTTCGGAATGCAATGGTTGCTTTGGTTGGGAAATGCTGGTCGACTTGGTTTTTGGTCACATATCTAAACTCTGACAATAATTTGGGACAAAGTTTTCAAACGCGTTGCCTGAGCCATGAAGCGCACGCTGAGTTTCGTTGCATTTCGCAAATTTCACTACGTTGGACTTGTGTGTTGATGTTGAGCGATGTTGGTAGTCACGTCACCGCTGCTGCTAATACGCGCATAATTACTCTTTAGGCCTGTTTGAGGCTAATCGAATCATGTCGTCACATTTTGTCGTCAAACTACATTATTTTATTTATTATCATTTTCGCGCTCATTTGGGGCTAACGTATGTATTATTGCTTGTTCGACGACTTTGTCTGACGTCATGGTTTAACGACAAAACTATCAGCAGGGTTTCACGATGCATGTGGGTGCGAGCTGCGGGGGTAGTCATTTTCGGGTGTAGCAGCGGATACAGAAGTCAATTCCTCATAATTCTGGTACCGTTGTGATTAGGGCATCGAGCTTGACATGCTTGTCACTATTGATTTCCATACTATGAAACACTACGCGACCACATTTTTCGGTAATCCGCGGAAAGTGATGCGGGTTGGCGGTAAATTAGGTCGAGTGATGGCGAGGGCCGGCAGTTGAAGCTCATACTTTGGTGGACTCCGTCAGACGAGTCGAATTCCCTGATACCAAAATTAAACGTGAGCATGTTACCTAAACGTTTCCACGTGCCAAAAACCCGCAACCCTCATGCATTGTGAAGCATTTGCATTTGAAAAGTTTCTCCCAAAGGTGTTGTCAGAGTGTATGTTTTGTTATTTACCTGGACCTAAGAGATTTCTATTGTTCCAAGTATGTTAGTTGAATGTGATATGTTGATCTGTGCATAAGATTAGGATTTTAAATATTGTTGGATTGCTCTTTTTGTTGTTCAAACTTTGATTCTCTGTTGGGTGCCGTGTAGTTTGTTTCGGTTCTTATGTTTGTTGATGATCACTCGTAGTTGTTTTGTTGTCTCATCTTTGGTCATTGACTTGTGCAGTAAATTAGAGCGGAAGCCAAATATATTATGAGCTTCTTATAAAATGGACAGCTTGCTTTAAGCGAGGTCTGACTGCTTTCAGAAGAGCGGCTTTTGTCAGATACATTCAGTCTCAAGTTTACCGTAGTTACTGAGAAACTAGAATCGACGCATTTTGGCTCTTGCCACCACGATAGGACCTAAACAATGGGCACTCAAGGACGTCAACACTGGCATTCATTTTGTGGAGGCGCATTCAATCAGCCAACTTTGCGATCTGCATCTGACAGTTGACGGCACTTTGACTTTGCTCTGATTTAGCTTAATTCTTGATCACCGTCTGTCAAATGCAGTATCGATAGTATGACAGTGTTTATACTTGGAATCAGAGAGAATCTTTTTTCCCACGCTATTTTAGTCCCCAATCTGCAGTTACCCTCGTAATTAGCGCTTGACAGGAGGTAGACTGTACCACAAACTGCCGCCAAGAAAATGCATAATTCGCATGTGGTGCGACGACTTGCACCGACTTGGCAATGGCAGCTGTGCATGTTTGGCCTCTCAATCTGAGGCGTCAGCTCTGGTAATTGTGACAAACGCGAATGTGCCCAACGAATCCCAAAATGTGGCTAAAACGCAACCGAATACGAATTCAATGAAGTGTACTGTATATATCCCGCGAATTCGCGTACATTTGCGACACACATGCAGAGTTGGATCCTTGGGGTCTCGCTGTTGAAACATGTGCACGCCAGCCCACGACGTCAGCCAGATCATCATGAGCACGTAGGTGCCCCTTCGGGTCACATGAATGGTCGGCGTGAAAGCTTTGCAGCATCCTGCAAAATAGAACAGCCGATGTTTCACGACACTTTGCGGACCGGCCTTGGGTGCGTGCGAGTTTTTCGGTGTTGATTCCATCAAAATATGCTTAAACCAGACAGTTATACACAAAGCAGTACAGGTTGGCTGCACGGGAGATTCTGGTTTTGCACTGACGAAAAACTCTTGATTTTGCCAACTTTTATTTGCTTTCACTAGTCAGCATTATGGGTGGGCACAATACCCAATACCCAATACCAATACCACCCAATACCAATACCAATACCGTGTTTGGTATTGGTATTGGGTCTAATTCTGGTATTGGGTATTGGTATTGAAGCAGGCCTGGTATTGGTATTGGTATTGGGTTTGCCCAGGTATTGGGTAAAAACCAATACCCAATCCTAATCCAGAAAAACCCAATACCAAGCCAATACCAAACCCAATACCTGACTCAAAACACAATACCAAACCAATACCAAACCCAATACCAACCCAATACCAGACCAAAAACCCAATACCAAACCAATACTAAGACCAATACCCAATACCCAATACCAATACCAACCCAATACCCAATACTCAATACCAATACCAACCCAATACCAGGCACTGCAGTAGTATTGATTTGGTATTGGGTATTGGTATTGGTATTGGGTCTCGCCCGGTATTGGTATTGGGTATTGGTATTGGGTCCCCAATTTGGTATTGGTATTGGGTATTGGGTATTGGTACACAGGGCCGGTATTGGTATTGGGTATTGGTATTGGGTGTCAAAAGTGGTATTGTGCCCAGGCCTAGTCAGCATCACCATACCAATCCCAAACTGATTCGGATATGACCATTCCACTTTCAAAACAACAGCAAACCAAGATAAATTATTGTTCTTTGACTCAACAGCAAGAGCACAAGCGCTCCATTGGCGGACGTGCTTTCATTTAGACGCTGCTGCTGATTTGGGAAATGTGACACGTTGAATAATGCAACATGCGGGCATATGAGGAATTTCTCTTTTTTTCACTTTCAAAATACAACACCTCCGAAATCGGGCTCGTGTTGGCGTAGTTTGTCTTCACTTTTCACTCGGTGCGCACTTCACCTTGCTGACTTCAGCAGTGTTGACAACGCCCAAACGGCACGCTGGCCTCATTGACAGGGCATAACCACCTGGGGGCCCAGCGGGCCCATAGGGCCCAGCCACAGGGTGGGTATAGCAAGCCCTGGGCCCCCTGGGCCCCCAGGAAGATATGTCTGTGAAAAAGCGCTGGGCCCCCTGGGCCCCCAGGAAGAATCGTGCACGCGCTAACATCTGCATGCATGCGCTATGGCGCATGTCTTTTGAGATATGTAAACATAATGTTAAAAAACCAATTTCCACTTGCTCACTACAGCGATGTCCAGACTCACTGAGTGCTTGAGTGACTGACTTTTGATTTGACTTCATTCCGTGGTTGGCCAAGTAACTGATGTTTTTTGTTACTTTGAAATGTGAATGTTATTGTGCCGTTAACAGTTACAACCTTACATTTGCTTACATTTTCTTGCTCATAATTGAAATTGCGGCCTTGTTCTCCGTATCCATATCCATATACGTACATATCTGATCAATTTACAGACCTACTTGTGCGCAATACATCACGAGAATGAATGTTTGAAGTGCGCGATGTTCTCTCTGTGGTTGTTGGTCATAACTCTCACAACAACCATGTATCACGAGAATGATATTCGCCCTACTGACATTTTTCAATTGCAATTTTCTTCATTGTCATTTCAAACGACACTGCTGCACGCGCGTGCACGCGGCATGCACGACCGGATGCACCTGCAAACGCAGTGACACAGATTTGCATGAAAAACAAAATATTGCTCGAATTGGGGGCCCAGGGGGCCCCAAAAATGGATATTTCGCGCGCGCGCGAAAGTTAATACATTAGAATGACAGAAATGGCTAAACTGCATCAATGGGGCCCACAATTTCTACCTGGGGGCCCGAACCCGCCACAAAACGCAAAAAATCTGCATGTGTCACGTTTTTAATGCACGTGGGCATATATAGTTGACACCCTGTAATTCCAATTCTTATTTCTGCCTTTTTGGACAAATCTGCATTACATTCTTCAACACTATGGGTCCTATGGGCCCGCTGGGCCCCCAGGTAGTTATGGCCATTGACACGTAGCTCATCATGCACTTCCGCAGCTACAACCATTTTGTTCACAACACCGATTCAACCTATCCACAGTTTTGGGTACCACCCTGGGTTAATGCTGGGAGGTGCCCGTTTCGCACGCAGTGACAATACTGTATCTATATACCCACAACACAAACACCGGCTCGCCCATTAATAACGCAACTTTCAACCCACTTGATGAACCCGTTTTGTCGCAAACCAACGCCTCTTGGGTACCAGTTTGGTTCTCGAACATCCTCTGAATATCCCCAACAACTTCTGGCATTTCGAGCACTGACGCATCAGTTTCTACCCTATATAAGCCATTTTCAACGGAAGAACTTTCTGACTGTCGTGACAATTCCCGTTCTACCAGTTCTGCCCATTCACCTTGCAAGTACAAGGAACCCTCCATTAGAATGGACGTGTCAAGTCCAGTTCCCGAGCCATTTGAACCACCAGCACTGTTAGACCGTTCGGAACATGACTCAGTTTTACGCCCGGAGTCCCGTCTAAACATTGAAGCAGCTGAGGAACTCGCTGCGCTCTCGTTTCACGATCACATTTGGAATCCGTTTTCCCATCTCTTGCACTCAGCAGACAATTTATCCCAGGCTCTGTACTTTTGCCGTTGACTTGATTCATCGTTTAATCCGTCACCTTAACTCTCCTTTTGAACACCCTTTGCAAACCCTCCCAATTTTACCATGTTAACACTTCCCGACACTTCACTTTGCGAATCAGCATCCTGACTCTCAAAACTGGGTCCCCTACGGCATGACCGTCGGTCGGCACCAGGGAGTGCGCTTGATTTGGTAATTGTGTTCACTTTCTTAAATTCTTTACGATGCGTGAATAGTTTTGTAAATAGATGTCCGTCTGTGATTCATTTTCTCGTGTTTTCGCGCATTCGCATATTTCAAAACCTAACCGGTACAAAACGTTTGTGCCATTCTATAAGTTTGCGTTATTAAAATCATTTTCATTGTTTTCAATTGGGGATTGTAAAATCAATAAAAGAACGAGCTGCACTTCAATAGTATTGAATACACGGATACATTTTATGTGACTCTGATTAACATACCGTATGTGGTAGAAAAGGACAGGAACTACACGAAATCCAAACCTATTGTTATTGCTTCGTGACGCTCGTTTAAAATTTTGCAACGATCACGAACTTCTAAACATTCATCGTGATGCACACAATTCGTCCCATCACACTCGTTGTGCTGTTGTTGACCTGTCTGCTGGTGGTGACAGTGACAGTGTCAGAGGCAAGTCTGTTTCTTTTTCAGTTTTTTTTCTCGTTGATTTTCCATGCAAAATATGGAACAAGCTTTCGCATGCTCGAGCACGAGCTCTGATTATTTTGTCACTGTGAAACATCAAGTCTGGATGCTTGTCAATGACTGCCGCATGTGTTGCGCATTGATCATTTTCAGTTGATGTTTCACCTAGGCAGAAAACAGCTCGAATATGCGAATGCCTGTGGAATCCTTGACTATGGAAAGGGATTAAAATGCCATACTGTATTTGCTGTTACTTATCAAACCTGCGCGTGCATACCATTCCAAAGTGTTATAAGCTGGAGTTATACTTGTCCATCTTGGGCTTGTAGACAATGAGGACGAATTTTTCTCCAAGTCATATTTTGTGATAGCGCTAGGGCACTAATTTTGGCCAGCGTGAAAGTTGTTCCCCGACACCATATATGAGCAACTTTGACGCTGGCCGAAATTAGTGCCCCAACGCTATCACAAAACATGATTCAAGAAAATAAATTTGTCCTCGTTGTCTACAAGCCCAAAATGGACAAATATAACTGCATAATAACGGGAACGCACGTACAATCTGAAATCGTTTGTGCACAAAAAATGACTTTTGTACGTCTGGGAATCGAACCCAGGCTTCGTGCCTTAAGCAAACCCACAAATTTGCTATTACATCGCCTGCAGAGCGTCTATTGTGTGTGTTCACACTTTGTTGGTGTCATACACACAGCTGTCTTTGTTGGACAGTAAAACACGGGGTGCAAACGGCAACCACAAGTTGCGTACGTATAAACCGTTAAGTTTGTGTGCGAGGATTGACTGGAACGTTAGCCTATTGGTCATGGCACTGCCCCGGAAAGGCACGAAGCCTGGGTTCGATTCCCAGACGTACAAAAGTCATATTTTGTGCACAAACGATTTCGGATTGTACGTGCGTTCCCGTTATTATGCAACATCGTGCACCGCCACAAAGCAAACCCACAAATTTGCTAAATATAACTGCACCTATAGATTGCATTCAATGCACAGGTTACCCTGGACGGACATGGCTTGAAACAAGAAAACGCTGAAACACGTCCGATTGCCAAACGACGCGATGACACCCACTTGAAGGTCGATGTTTCGTCTTCTACTATGCCGCCCATAATGAGTTTGCAAAAAAAATTGTGGCAATCAAACTTCGTGACTGTATGTATAGTCAAACCACATGCTCATGAGACTCAATGTTACGGTTCCACGTGTTTCGAAGCATTTCGAAAACAAAAGAAAGAGAAATTGACAATGCATAAACATACAAACTTCTCTTTCTTTTGTTTTCGAAATGTTTCGAAACACGTGGAACCGTAACAGGGAGTCTCATGAGCGTGTGGTTGGACTATACCACATGAGTGATCTGCCCTACTATTCAACAAAACAGCCATACGATGGTGTTTTTCAGGAGTATCAGTGCAAGAAGTGCGGAAAGGAGCTCGCCGGCTACCAACGATATTTGCGGCACAAATTTCTGAACAAATGTAAGGAGTACTAAGGGAACCTGGAATGCTATTTCGTTGATGTTTGTGATTAGTTTCTGACTTTTGTGACAAATGTTTGACTTTATCTCGCTTACTGTTATTGTATTTTTGTAGTGGACGCTGATCTTATGTGCTTTCGCCGTCAATTGGCAAAACATCGACATTTCTAATAGTTTGATTTAGTGGCTTCACTCCTTTACTTCTTGTCTACACTTTTATGGGTATGTATCAACAGCAATTAACTGACATGGTATACTTTTGTATCTGATGGTATCGTGACAGTTTTATAGCACATACAAATGTGGGCTACAAGATAAAGTTCCATTTAACGGTGTCGGTCTTTCTGATTCCAGTCAACGTAGGTAACTGTACATCGGAGCCGCAACAGGGTTGTGTTTGTTTTCACCCTGCGGGTATTGGCTTTAAACATCACCAACTTAACTCGACCTTCATGAACATCTGTGATCCCCATGTACGACCTGGGAAAGCTCTTCAGTGAACACCGTTTAACAAATTTTAAGTCATGAACAACACCATGTATACTCTGACAATTCTTTTGGGAGAAACTTTTCAAACGCGTTGCCTATCTGAACAACACCATGCGTGCACTGGCACACAGTCACGTGACTTCCCCACCCACCGCACGCACAACCCCCAACGAACAGCACAACCCAACAAACAATATGGTCCGATGGCTGTTTTGCAAACACACCAACGCACAACCGTTGTCAAAGTGCTTTAAGTGTGTGGCTAATTGTTTTGGTGGAAACATATGGTGGCAACTTTTTTACTGGCAACGCAGTGTTAGAAAGACATTTTTTCTGCTAAATAAATGAATAAACATACTCAAATGCACATGAGCAAAATGTGAGACTATGCAAACGCAGGACAAGGCGGTACTCTGCACGGCTAGCTCGCTCTGCGTTCTGACCTCTAGGCACACGGAGAGGTCCGACCGGCGTTGCGCACGACGGGGCGGGTCTGCCTAAGCTAGAAATGCGGGTTGAACACACAAAGCACAACAAACACAATCCTCACAAAAGGCCTCGCCGAGTGACGCTCGGTCAACTCACGGGGTTGCGTTTCACGCACACTTCTTCACCAGATCGATCCTGTGATCCTCCAAGCCACACCACCAAGCATATGGACACAAGCGGTTGCGGTTGAGGGAACATGGTAAACGTATACATTGAAAACCGTATGTCGTTTTCCTGCAGATATGACCACGAGCATTTATAATTGCGACATGTCTGTCTCTATGCGCCGTTGGACCGAGCCCGTCTGTAACTAAGCTCATGGCCTCTCCGTCGCTGGTGCAGTGCAACGCTCCTTTGTGGCAAAACAAGAACGTTGGTTCTATCACATGAGCCATGGGACCACAATAGGAACCTGCCCGATGCTGCGCTGTAAGTTTAGAATAATGATGCTTGACAAAAAATGTCATGTGGATGTATGCAGTATGTGATTATGATGCATACAGTTTCAGAACAGCAGCTGCAGTGCAGAATTTTTATGCTTGGTTTTTCTTATTGCTTGTTTTAAAGAAAGCTCGAGCTGTTCCGGATTCTGGGCTTTCTGGGCAAGTGTTCGAAACTGCACAAATCGCACATTTAGCAAAATTTTATGCAGAGTTCATTAATATTTCGACAATAATGATAATAATAATAATGACAATAATAAAATAATAAAACCATGCGACAACGGATGAACGAGAGTGGTATACAAATATAAAAGCAAGGCGTTTTTCGCTTCTTTGGCACAGGTTGCAGAAAGTGCACGACTCGAAATGACAGGTTTGAAAAAATGAGAGCTACAAAATCGAACAAGATGATTTTTCTTTTAACTCGATCAGTGCAAAATATCAAGCTCACATGTTCAGTCTCAGGCTCAGGCGGCTAAAGCTAATGAAACAAGAAGGCAGCAAAACAGGAACAAACACTTCAGTTGACGATCAAACCTCCTATATCTGTCAAACTGCGCAAATTTTGTACTTCGTGCTCTTGATCGCTCTTTGACTGACACAGTTATATTTGACGTGGTTTTGTTTTACGCAATCTAATTTTTACACAGTTACTGGAAATATAACTTTCAGCGAATTGTGTGCAGTGGCTCTAGATATGCTTGTCCAAATACATGTCTGATTACAAAAATTTATGACTGTTTGTTACGTTTTAGTTCACATCATTGCACATCTGGAGCGATTCTTTTTTGACGATTGCTTTTCCTTCTTTCCCTTCTTTTCTTCCGTTTCCTTCTTTTCGTCTTTTTCCTTCTTTTTCTTCTTTTCCTTCTTTTCCTTCGCATTCGATCGTTTTCCACCATCGCGCGCCACCTGTGAATCAATATACTGTAACCAATTATAGCTAAGAAATAACAGAATTCCGCTTAGTGAAACAAACAATTTCAATTTTTGAAACATCCAAGAAGAACGCTTTCTCAACCCGTGCTCACCAACTACGGGAAATAATCAGCACACCGATAACCTAAACTGCGGGAAGGTTGTTAGAAGGGCGTCTAAACGAGAACCAGCTGAGAACTGAGTGGTGAATACGGTTGAAAATGTGTTCAGCACCGATTGTCAGTACAGTGCGGATTGGGCCGGGGCGTGGACCCCATTGGGTGTTTACAATAAGCTACACCATGTGACCCTCCTGTGTATATTACAATATAAATGAAAAGATAAGAGCAAACCGAGCGGTTGTCGAACGACGTAATCGTGTCACTCGATGGAATCTCGTGACCGTCCTGAAGTGATTGTCCATCAATTGATTTCGCATTACAGTACGATTTTCGTTACGTTTCTTACCGCAATTTTTACGCTTCTTAGCCAATCTTTACGTTCCCTAACGCTCACGACGTAGGCAAATGCAAAGAATTCATTTTTTGAGAACTTGAAGATCTGTTTGCATGAATTTTTGACATGTGTTGTCTGAAGCTTTTTCTTGTATTTGGGAGATCTTTCACCGGCCACGTTCAGGGCGCTAAACCTTGGGATTCCTGTGTCCAACAATGCGGTAGCGCTAACACGAGTGCCTGTGCTAGTGGTGACGTGTTTTAGCAGAAGTGCACGGCTCTGCAGATCTGCGACCTCGGCATTATTCTTTTTTCTATTGATGGAAGAAGGGGGCGAAAGCGTGGACAGCGTTAAAGGCTTTTAACCGGGCATGGGTTAGCGCCTCGAATCACAATTTTGGAGAAAAAACGTCTTCCGTGTACCTATAAGTTTCCCATTTCGCCCAAATTTGCACAGGCTGAAAAGTTCGCCTGCGATCTTGACATTAACATCTGCAGAAAAATGACATCAATCTGGTCCAACCGTCGTTGATACTCATCAGGGTCATCCTCGCTTCGTTGCTGCAACATGGCATGACATCCCTGACACACACGCACGTCGAGCTCATAGCCCATCGGCGGATACTTGGTGCGATTGGTGGAACACGTGTCACACACAGCCTGGCCACACAGACGGCAGTGGTGTTGGCGCATGCCCACAATCTGGGTGAACGCAAGAAGCTGATGAAGATTGTCGATTTTCTTAGATTTTGGATGCCAGTGTTTTTGCGAAATTGTTGTGCGCATGTTTCCAGCGCTGGGAAACTGATGATTTACAATCAAACAGTAACAACCGCCCAACTGAGAACTTTATAGTGCATCTGACAGTTCTTTCTGTTCAAGTTCTTTTCATAAAGACTGGCAACACGAACAAGGAACTTCATGACGACAAGAGCAGGCGTGCGCATTCACACGCTATGGTGAAAATCAGGTTCCCCAAAGAGCAGTTTGTCCTTCTAATGACAGATTAATGCACAGCGTTTTACGCAGCGCGTTACGATAGCCTTTTTGCGTGTGAACACACAATGATGTGCAGTTACAATATCGTGCATTTTGTTAACAGTTGAATTACATGAATGAAGTGATGTGATGGGATCAGATCAAGCCACTTTAATTGCCGCTTTTGTAATTCAGCACGAAAATTAAATTGTTATCTATGTAGATTTCGAAGTCACATTCTGGCTCTGTGATATTCGTTTTACATGGTGTTCTGTGCTTCCTTTCTTTGTGTTTCTGTCTTGCCAATTAGATCGGTTTTCTGTTTTTTCGCTCCATAAGCCGAACTCGTTTTCCCTTGAGGGTGTATGTTACTGCATGTTATCCGCAAATTACACAAAATTTTGAACATTTTCCCTGCGCGCATAGGGTGATATTTTCGAAACGGTGTAAAGGTCAGTTGGGTGTAAAGGCCGGTGGAAAGCTCGATCGACAGCGCAGTGTGATAGACCTCGGTGTAAACGTGAAACATTCCACGTTAATAACAGGCAATGTTTCACGTTTACACCGAGCTACGCCGACCGAGCTTTCGACCGAACTTTACGCCGACCTTGCGCCCAACTGACCTTTACACCGTTTCGAAAATTCCACCCATAGTACTAAGATACCGAACTTCAGTGCAGGTTTGTTCCATTTTACCTGCAACGACCATATACAAATTTACATTGTGTAACCTTGTGAAATTTGCTAGCACCATTCGTAATCTTTCCATTCTTTTTCGAATTGAGTCTATTTTCACTGCGTCTGTGATGACGTCAACCTCCCGTTGCAAAAAGTACCTGTGATCAGTTTGGGCTTTCAGTGGGTGTGACTTTGGAGAAGGGTTTCTAGTTTTCCCATTACAGCATGGTAACAACGTTTGTATTGTGCAGTTCTCACAGACGCAATTTTGCAAATGTAAATCTTTTCCTATGAAACAGATTATTCTCACCAATACTGCATCACCAGCAACAGGGCGCAGCAGAGCAGCACGGTGAAGCGTTCTTTGTCCGATGAAAACATGATGCCACTTGAAGCTTGAAGCGTTCGCAATTGAAAATGGTAAATTTGAATCCAAAAACGGTTGAACCTGATTATTTATCTGCTTCGTCCATGTAAAAATGTTTCCCCTTTCTTTTGTGTTCGTGACCCAAGACACTGCAGGTGATGGGCATGATAACGAAACCACGGTCAGCCCCACACTGAGAATGCGTGTCCACATGCTGCTCCAGACAACTTTGCTCGTTGATTTGGGCCATAATGTGACGTGCGTGAATATATATACAAAGCCAAGTGCGTACGTTTTGACTCGCCAAAGTTGTAAATCTACAAATGAGTGTGGTGGCACCGTTATTCAACCTCAAAGTCTTTCACAGCGGCATACTACATACATACGTCATTGAAAGCACAAGCCGAGCAGTTTGAATTTGGATGCAACCAACACCGGTATGCACGTCTGATGCTGTTGGCACGACAGCCCGCAGCCCAATTCGATGATTCAAGTGATTTTTTTGGATTTTAAATTTGGCCGCAAACGTTCGTATTCGAAAATTAAATTCTAGTTTTTTTAGTTTTGCATAAGTTTGAAAAGATCTGTCCGAGAAAATGCAGTGCTTCAACAAAGATGCTGAACACTCAGTAAAAATATGCATAACTCACTCCAGGCCGAAAGTTGGAGAAGTGGATTTGATCTCAAGACGGGTACTGGTGCTGGTATGCATGTGCACATTACCCAATATGGCAGTCTCTTTACCACTGCACCCACAACCTTGGTTATGCCAAAACAGACGTGAAGAGAAAACCGCCAATTTACAAGACAAACTACATACATGCACAAAAGCAATATACTTCTTCTCAAAAAAAAAAAAATATCTCTCACCACGTGCACGCCGCGGATTTTTTTTTCTAAGAAAATTAACGGTCACCAGCCGTATATTTTCTGTATTTGTGTCACCACAAGACAAACTCAGGTTGCGGTTCAATCATACACACGTATACGCAATGACCTTGGATAGTTACTAGTGCAGAGAAATGTGTCACAGGACAGGAACCGTAGCAACTTTTTTGTGCGGTAATCGAGATATAAGGCGCACGCATGCCTGATAAAATCAGGTTCACTTTAATGCCCTTGGTGTCGATGTTATCATCCATTGATGTTTAACTCGTGTCACTGTGCAAACCTATACACGCCCCAGCGCAAGTAAAGTTTCACGTTCTTACTTATTTGCTAATAAATATCCGTTAGGGATCTTTGTTTATGTGGGCAAAATTACTCTGTTCCATTTTCACATTTCACGCCTGTTGTTTTTTCGGAATTGTATGCTGACACAGAGTGTTGACAAGAATTCTCATTGACAAAACTTACCGTTTATGAAACACTAACATTATGGCATAATAAAATATAATGAAATGTTAAGAGCAAAACAGCCGGATATTAAAGTCCGTATACAACATCTTTCCTGTGCCTATATAAGGGGGCTGATATTAAATATAAAGAACGGAAATATGAATGGACAAGAAAGAGCTTCCGGTGATGCTGCTTGAATGATCTGATGCTATGTTTATCCCGGATTACATGTACAAACCATGCAATGTTTTCGCTTTCTGGCATTAATTTTTAAAAAAAACCATTAGTCGCACTGTACATAAAGTCACAATCTTAGTTGTTAATCCAGCTTTAGGCATGAATCACGTGCCCGCAAAACACACAGCTGCTAATCAGTTCGTTCCGACCAAAACTTTCCTTTATTTTTGTTATTGTGCATACTGATCAGCTACTCAGACACTCTTGATGACGCCCACAATAAATAGACCATCTATAGATAGACCCTAGTCGGAAGAAAGAAATACATATGGGCAACCGACAGTTGACACGGTGCTGGGCCAAGCCAGCCACTGACGAGCCCCTTGGTGACGACGACGATTTTCTGAGCAAAGAGTGTTGTGAAACATTAGCGGTGGAATGGAAAGCAGCGAAATGCGTGCTCGGCAATGTGGGACACGAAATGTTCCTGGACTTGTTTGTCCGATTGCCGAAACTCAGGTAGGCTGTATAGGTACCTGGTTCACGAACGGGCCGTGATTTCCAACACTTCGTTTACATTGGGTTTTACTGACGTGCCTGCATGCATGAGGCACCGCCCATCTGTGAGAAGGGGTCGAAACTGGCAGCCAAAAAAGCTAATGTACATTGTGTGTGCTAACGATCTTTCGCGTTTGCACAACGAGTGATGTTTCACGCGCGAGCCGAAAGCCAGATAGCACGCAGATACACTATGTTTTACGGTCACGCGGTCGCTACACGGTAGCAACTGCATTCGCACCTGGGGCACCGCCCGTCTGCGAAAACAGGCCGAACCGGGCACGACCAAACTGAATGTATCATTGCCATATTGGTGCGCTTATACTCGTTCCGCGGAACTGAAGGAACGGGTGGAGGAACGATTATTTCTGGTGGCCAGGAAACGCTCTACCAAAGATGTGGATCCAACGTTGACAAGCTGGTCTCAAGGCATCAAACCACAGAACATAAGAACTTGAAGGTATCGGGCAGTTTGAAAACACAAATTCCTCCACCCACTTCAGAAGACTAAAAGTGTAGGGGAATAGTGATTTTGCTTAAGTTACAAGTGCGCTGTGCGAGCTGTGACGAACAGCAAAGTGTAGTTGATGAACACTACAGAGTAAACGAAAACACTCGTTCCTCTGCTCGTTCCTTCAATTCCGCAGAACGAGTGTAAGCGCACCTTAACGAAACGCAGAAACGAGAAAGCGCTCGAGTGGAGCGAAAAAAATCCAAGGAATGTACAGCTACGCACTGTAGTACACCACATTTCAGAAAGTTGTTCAGCATCGGTAACCAGAGCTCGTACACCGACCTGCGCGAATGCGACAAGCTCCGTCGACTCGGCCATCGATTCGATGCGTTCATTGATCAATTGCTCGAATCACTCGAACACGATCCGGTGCGCGTTGTCGGTTCTTTTTGTCCATAACTTTTGGGCCTGAGTATTTTTTTCACGTTTGTGTGAATGTACAGCCCTTAGACTTTTCTTACATTGTGGTCCCGGACCTACGAGGGGCCTGATCAAGTCCTCTGACACCGTCCGCGGATCCGAATCTCCAACGGCATCGACCTTTTGGCGCCGAAGACTTTGAGATTTATGTTGCAGGTTGAGGCCAAAAAACGATGTCGCACGCTGGGACGACTGCACTACCACAAGAGCGTCACTCACAACACGGTGGGAAAAGAATTCATTGAAAAATGAAATTTTTAAAATTTCTGAACACAATCAGGTTTCAGGACGACTTTCGAATGTTTTCCCAATCGCTACTCGCGACCGTGCTGCGCGAGGACAGCGACCCGAATTCGCGTAAACATTGGAAAGCGTTCACCAACTATGTCACAATTCAGATGCTGCATGGTTTGCATATTTTATATAACCCGTGCTTTTGTACAGTATACAGTCGACCCTCGTTATAATCGACGTGCTGGGACACACTGAATTTGTCCATTATAACGGATGCCTTGACTGCTTAAGAAATTCGGGACACGCCAAATTTTACATTATAGCGAGGGATCTACTATAACAAAGTCTATTGTAGCGAGAATCCAACTGTACTTTGGTGCTACGGCGGACTTAGGTTGAACACGGAAATCAAATAAAGAGATTTGTATGGGTGTTCCGTGAAAAAATAAAAATCGTGGAACACGGAAATAATCCAAGCACGCAAATGATGCAGTTCGAGTGATGACGGCAAAAACCAGCGCGGTGACGTCGAAGGAACGCAAACAGCAATGATTTACACGGAAATATTTCCGTGTTCCATGATTTCCAAAATTACACGAAACAAGGAACATTTTAGATTTTAGCACGTGTTCAACCTAAGTCCGCCCTTAAAAAAACTGTTCAGGCATTGCGCACGAGAGCGTGAAGATCGCTTTCGAGGGGCTGACGGTGAGAACAAAATCCGTACGCAAACGTGAGCCGGGCATTTTGGTCACCCAGTCGACGGTGTTCGTTTGGAATTTTGTCCTGTTCAATCTTTTTATCGTCTTTTAGGCAAAAAAAACAACAAAAAATCATACTCATTCACAGTGAGATGGGTCCGGTACGGTCTCATGATGGTGGCGAGGTGGTGACGATAGATGGTGAACGCGAGCGATCTGCGAGTTACACACTGTCACACCTTGTATGTTGATCGATTGATTAGCTAAAAATTTGCTTGATTGGATGCCATTCATATGCCGGAGTTCTGCATTTAAAACCCCCTTCCGTTAGAGTCCTCGGGGGCTTCACAGTTGAAAATCGGATTTATTTTTTTTCTCGACTAGTCCAAAGCATTCACTTTCACTCAGCAGTAAACTTGCCAAAATCGTGTTCAAGTCAGTACATTAGCGACTCAGATATCGTAATTTTGCGTTGTAAATTTTGCACAATGTTTGAATGAAGTTGGCTATAATCACGTTGAAATATGATCGAAGAATGCCAAATTGTTGTTGTGAAAAGTCCCAACTAACGAGGTAATAAAAAACCCAATTTTCTATTTGAAACCTGTGAACAGGGTTGGGTAAAAAAAACGACGGCGTTTTTTCGTTAAAAAACGCCGTTTTTTTCAAAAAAACGCCTGGGTCGTTTTTCGTTTTTTTTTAAATCCTGAATTTCCTTGATTTTCCCTGACTTTTCAGGGAAAGTACCCTGATTATCAAGGAAAATCAATTTTTTGTCCCATTTTTTCAAAAAATTTTCGACCAAGTTTTTACTTTGTTGAGATACGTCGATATACGGAGTTTGACTTTCAAGTGATGACCCCGGCCAAAGTTGGTCCCATGATGCGGGTCTGATATGGCATCTTAACAACTCGCTAGAAAAGGGTTGAAACCCGTTTATTTTGCCTCAGAACACATAGAATTACTTCATTTAACCACGTTTTCTTCCCAACATGAGCGTTTTCCAATTTTTTTGGGGCATATTTTGGTCATCTGGGCGTTTTAAAAAACGTTTTTTTTAAAAAAACCTTTTTAAAAAAAACGATTTTTTGAAAAAAAACGTTTTTTGCCCAACCTTGCCTGTGAAAGGACGGTGTGAAACCTTTCCACAAGCCCCGGGAGGCTCTAACTGAATATTTTCTTTTGGTGGGAGGGCCCATTTTTCACCAATTTCCACCTAGAGCCCTCTACAGTTGAAGCTGAGCCGTAAAGTTGAAACTTTCAGACGTCCTACGCCACCAATTCATCGATCGGTTCGGCGTGTAGCAACGTGAGCAATTGAAGCTGTCGAATCTACTCAAATGGTTGGTCAAGAGATCGAAATTTGAACATTTTAAAAAGAAATCCATCGATTGAATGACCACAATATTCACTATCGCTTCATTTAGTCAACCACAAAGAAGCGCGTCGCAGCTGGACCAGTGCCATCGGCGTGGTAATGGCCATTAGAAGATTGACTGACAGTTGGTTCAACAGTTTTTGAAACATTTGTTTCAAACAAGGCACAGCACAGCGTTGCGGTATCGCCGAAATATCAGTTATAAATGCGTAATTGTCGTTTTCAAAAAAAAATTGGTTTTTATCAATTACAGCCCCCAACCAGTCTCGTCACTCCGACTCCCATCTGATGTTACGCAAACTGAGTGACCATCATCTGGCCCCATCGCGTGCACAGCAACATGACGAAATGAAGATTTTGCGCAAAGTATTGGAGGTTCAGGCGCAAATTATGCAAATGAAAATGTGGCAAATGGATAACAAATTTAAATTTTCTCTCTCTTGAAGCGACTCGATGCACATCAAGGAGTCGGAGAGGACATTCTGCTCAATGTGTTTGAAGCGAAGCCAAACCTGCGAGCATACTTCGATTGTAATCTCAGCTTGTCTATTCAGGTTAAACACACTTAATATATACAATTTTGCTACAAATGGTAATAGTTACATACCTACAAGGTAGTTACAGTACATGTTACATTCTGCACCTGATTCAGGCGTTACGCACGGACGTCGATCTGCGTGCACAAGGCTGTCGACTGCAGGGTTTCCTGGAAAACGTTTTGCATTTGACGATCAATCATAATAGCGTGAGTTACAATAATCAATTAATTTTTTATTCAAATAATCGATAGTTTGATCGACTGGAACTCTGAACTGCCACACCAAACGTATGCTCCCGGAAGGACTCGAACCTCCGACCTCCCAGCCACCAGGCCTGGATAGACAGTTGCTCTACCAACTGAGCTACGGAACGCGGTTTGGCTGAGGTTCAGAATCACTCATAAACCGAACGCACGCACGCTCAATACACAGTGCACCGCAGCACACACACACATAATACCGGTGCGTTCGTTATACGCCTCGACGCGTATGGGTGTGTGTCTATTCGCCAGACCACAAGATTGGCTGAATGCTTATCCAGTTCGTCACTTTGCTCATTTAAAAATAACCATGCAGGATCGAGTGGCTCGTATTTGCAAACGTCTCGGTCGATTGCATCACCATCGCGGCACGCCATTCACAGCGGACAACTATCTGCCATTCAAACGTGCCATAGTTGATCAGTTGATTATGTTGGAGAATACGGATGAGAAAATTGATATGGTTGGATATAAGGCATTTTGATATGTGCCTATTTGTGAAACATCAACTAAGTAAGGCCGAAAGCCAGTAAGTCAAAACCGTTGCAGGACACCATGGTCATGGCGATCGAAAAACTGATGCTGCATGTTACGAAAAATATGAAGATGGGATACTTGAATGAAGCTGGTGCCACCAAAGATTGACTGTGATAGACGATAACGTTTCATAAACGTAAAAAAGTTGTCCTTTTTTAGTACCTCACATTGGTGGTTTTAGTTGGATATCCCCGGAACGTCTGGAAAAAATTTTTTCACGTTATTTTCACAAAAATATTCCATTTGTATTGTGTGACGTCACAACATACTGCGATGCTGTATTCACAGAGGGTTCCCAACCAACCCCCCCCCAAAATAATCAGAAAGTTTGAGTTTCCTCATGCTGAACAGAAAACGGGTTGGGCTCTCGTTTCAACGCAAGCAACTGCCAACAAAATTTCATTCTCAACGCTCGCGCGCGACAAAGATCACGAAGCTAATCAATGGCTTATTCAAAAAGTCGCGACGCCATTGCCACATGGGAAGCCATAATATGTGTTGGAGAAATGTTGGGAAATAAAATATAATAAAAAAAGAAAATGCAACGCCGACGAAGGAATAAAATGTGCAGCGATGTGCAGAACTTTACTTCGGCAGCATCTCATAATTTTTGGCGTTCCATATTTCTGTTACACTCGGAACTCCGGAACTTACTGGAACTCTTGTTTCAATGTCTCAAGACCCCATGAAGACTTGTGACCAGAGTTTGCGGTTTTTAGGCTCATGTGGGCCCCACCCAACACTAAATAAGCTAATGTACAGCATATGCGGATGTGCGTAGCTTTTCGATAGTCGGGTACACGCTGCTCAGAATGTGCGAACGCTGAAGCCAAACTTACAGTACTCAAAACAAAACCAATGGCAAATTGTTAAAGGGGTACTGGCATTCAGAAACATGTTGGTTCCAAAATGTTGACCCTGTGGCCACGATTTCTGCACGTTAAACTCAGGGAACACCAAAGTTCCGAAATTCCGCTCTACGGGTTGCTTTGAAAGGTCCTATATTTTTCTCGCTACTAGGTACTGAGGAAAATCTGCACATTCGGTAGAAATCGAATGAAAAAAATGTGATTTCTTGTTCCATGTTCTGGTTGCTGGTTTTTAAATCAGATACCACTCCGAGATCCCGACCACGGAAGCTACTTTTTGAGACCAGTTTGTATCCGAGTGAGAGTACCTCTTTAATCATATGGTACGGACGGGCGGGGACGTGGACATTTGTTCGGCATGTATATCTCTGACATGAAAACAAACTTTCGCGCAGACTTTTTATCCGGGACGCTAAACCCCCGTCGCGAACCACACATGCCCTTAGATCAGTCTGGGACTGCGATCAGTCCTTGGAGATAGTGGATTTGAAATGTCATGTAAAGTACAGTTTTATTTTCAGACGTACTACAATAGTCTGAAACAGATCGCACTTTTCATCGCATTTTCATGACAAAAAACAAGTTCGGTCCGCCTGGAAGTTTAACTGCCTGGTATAATTGCGCGTTTTATGCATCCGCCCAGCTCGCTTTGCACCAAGTTTATATCAGAACAGAACCGGAGTCGTCAGCAAGCCAAGTCTTGAACATGCAAGGCGTTGAGTTCTTATTTCTGTCGTTTACGCAATGTTTCCGCTTGTTTTCCTTGTGATTTTTTATCATTTCTTTTGTGAGATGCTTGTAACAAGACTATTATTGATCATATCACTGTAGGAAAAATAACTCGGAAAGCAGATTTTCTTTGTCAAATGCACTTATCAGACAGGAAATCGTTTTGTTTCTTAGAGCCAAAATTAATTGCCTGCACAAAAATGGTTCCTTGACCTACAGTAGGTAAGCCTCTCGTTCAAGCCTCGGCAGATATACTGTATGTGCCGGAGTTTTCCAAGCGGAGCCCCACCCCCGAATAGAGCCCTCGGAGGCGTTTCCGAAGACCCGATTTCTTCAGCAAAAGCTTGTTAAGTTGGTCATTTTTGTACACTTTTCAGCGGATACCGTTCTAAGGTTAAATTAAATTAATTACATTAAATTAAATTAATTAATTACACATTCCTAGAAATGCACATGAACCGATTACAATGTAACACCCGGTAATAACATTCGGTACTGTTGACGATCAGCTCAACATATCGCAAAAACGTTCCAAAAATTTTTTCAAAATGGAGGTTCGGGGCTTTACATAATACATAAAACGCCGGCGTGTGCATAGAAGTGACGTTAATCGAAGAGGGTTCGAAATTGTTTTCGTGTTGCAACTCAATTATATTTTTCCAAGCGCGCAACACATGCGCATGCGCGCCAGCCAGTCGCAAAAAAACGCGTGTTGTTGCCCAAATTCGAAAATTTGCACAAACCCGCGGTTTTTAGTTCAGTTCAGGTTCTGAAATTGTGACTGTTTGGATTCTGAAAACCTCGAAACTCGTAGTTAGCTCTCTTTGAAGTCCATGGAGACCCATTCCAAGCGAGCAGCTCATTGTGCTTCTGGGTACGCAAACTCGCGGTGCGTAAAAACAGATGCGCGCGTTTGGGGTGTACCATGCGTGCTTCGTTTTAATGACATACATATGCCGTGTGCTCTTTTGCTCTTTTCATGCCAAAGACAGGAACCAAGTGTTAAAAAAAGGTCTGCAGTCGTATTATTAAAGAAGGAAATTGTGAAAGTAGAATATTATGGCCATCCGGCGCATTTTTATGACTTTTACCTTTAATGGTTACCTTTTTTACCTTTTGCCTTTTACCTTCACCTTTTATAATTTTGAAAATTTTAGTCAACCAATGGCGTTATTTTTCGTGCACCATAATGTGTGCACAAAATGTGAATCTTCATACATTAGTCACTCTGATACGATACCCACGAACGTCTTTTTTTCACACGCGTGGCACTAATATTCAAAATATAGGATGTTTTGCGGTGGCCAGCCAAAACACATGGGTCTACGTCTACTTGCTTATTAACAACGGCTCAGACTGTTTGGACAAGTGACTATTCAGCCAGTAAGAATATTGAGATAGTTGCCAACCAGACGGACCTACAGTCTTCATAACAATTTCCTCATTCCGTACACCTTGCGGTTCCGGATAAAAGTTTTCAGAAATAATGCTTCATGTTACACACCTAAGCTGACAACATGCGTAGCGTTATCCACTCCACGTGGAACTTGATTGGAAAACCCCTGTGAGGCACAAACTCCTCAGCTGCATGCTCGTATTTTTTCTCTTCGTTTTGCGCTTTTTGATGAACGAACATGGGAAATATTAAAGCTACTATGTGAGAAGCATCCGTTTCGGCTTGTTGACTGGCACTTGTCAGCCACCTGCCAACTCGTCTTGACCTGTGAAATGCCACTTGGAACCTACCGTATTCTCTCTTAAACTCCAAAACTGCAGGCAAAAGATCTCGCCCAAATATAAACTTCACATTCCCGACTATTGCATAACCAAATAAAGAATCATTTTAGGTACATCAGTGTAGGTTATTTCGGCATACACGTACATATAGTCGTTGTGCTTGAGCAGCAAAACCATAAAGACGATTGTCGTGGTTGTAATTGGGTCCACTACGGGTCTCTCTCTGTCTGCTTCGACATGCTTGGCCGCCGTCTTATGCAAAAAAACGAGAACTTTGCCAGTCTCACAGGTAGCCAACCCTGACATCACCAAAGAAAATTACATGCCTCTGTTCTGGTTATTTTCAGCGACGCTGTGTTTGTTTTTTTTCGAATGGACTGCTTTCCCATGCATTCTTTGCCATTTTCTCAGCTTTTCTAAGCGACCAGTTGTACCAGTTTTCCGGCTACAGTTCCCGAATAAACCCCACTGAAGCTCTATTCGGAAAATGCACCCAAATATAGCCCCACGCGACCGTTCTCTCTGTGCTTGGGAAGGAAGCACTTCTCTCAGCTTTTTAAACTTTTGTGAACAACAGGACTTATCGAAAACGGTATTCTCTCATCAGGCTCCGATAGGACATGAAATTTTGGAATTCCATGAACGACAAGCATGCCATGCGCATAAACTATGCAAGAAGGTAAGATGATGAGCATTTTATGATTAAAGTATCAATCATTGAGAAAATGGCACATACAAACACTCAACATGTGTATAATCATTGGAAGGAAACCATTATTTTGAAAATTTCTTGTGTATAAGCCCCACATTCCTCACCAACATCACCAAACCTTGGCGCTGCTAAATACTTGTTGTCTGTGGGCAGGTTCATGAGGGTTCTAGCTCGAGCGTACCGTATGTAATCCAGTTTCCCCATCGGAAAGTTTATCAAAAGAAAGACATGAACCCCGTCGCAGCCTGTAAGTCAATGTGTTTTTTGTCTCTAACATGCTCAAGTATGGCATCAGAGTTGGGCAAAAAAAAACGAAGGCGTTTTTATTAAAAAAACGACGTTTTTTATGAAAACAAAAAATGGGTCGTTTTTGTCACGAAGTCCCGAATTCCCTTGATTTTCTCAGCAAGCAAAGCACCCAGATTGATTTTCAAGGAAATCAGTTTTCTGTCCCATATTTGTCAAAAAGTTTTCGACCAATTTTTACTGTGTCGAGATACATACATTACGTCGATATAAATGGAGTTTGATTTCCATGGCCGAGGCTATGCCAAATGTGATCAGATGATGTGGACCAAATCGGTATGTTTGGAACTTGCTAGAAAAGGGTTGAAACACATTCTGCCTTATAACACACAGTAGTACACAGTTTAACCATCCTTCCTTCCAAAAACTCACTTTTTCAAACATTTCTTGTAGTATGTCTTTGGCATCTGGGCGTTTTTTTGAAAGAAAACGTTTTTTTTGAAGAGCAGTGTTTTTAAAAAAAACGTTTTTTGTCCCCCAACCTTGTGTGGCATGCGGTCATATGTCAAGTTTGGTTAGGGCTTATGGGCCGTGTTTTTTCAGCATGGTCTCACTGCTGCACATTTATTTAAGTTGCCATTTAAGCGCCTGTGTGTGTCCCCAAACAGACTGTTGTTTGTCGTGTACTTTGGCTCACGCACTGACAGTTTTTCCGCGGACCTGATGTTCTTTTCAGCTTTTCTGATTTGCTCTGTCTCTACATCTACAGTACTGTTTTGCTGTCAGAACTTCTGTTGGTTGCTATGTCTTGCAATGTGGTCCTATTTCAAAGAAATTCCGCAAAATAAAAAAGTTTCTTCATGCATTGATTCAAGACCATTTCTGCACAAAGACTCGTACACTGCCATTTCCGTTCATAGTTAATGTAAACCGATTTGACGATTTTTTCTCAGCTTACAGGACATGGTATGTAGGTACTTGCTTTGTGACGTCAGCAGAATCTGTGACTGTCCTTGCGGGATTTTGAAACATCAGGAACCCTTTATAGCAATTTCTTTTACGATATTGCCAGTCATTTGGCCAGAATTTTTAAATTGACCCCGTGCCAATTTTTCTCATGACAATTATTATGTCGTAGAGCATTAAGGTTGTTGAAGAACAGTTTGGCCGGGCTTTTTCTGAATAAAACGTCAACGGCAGATGCACAGCAAACGCACTGCGCTTTTAACTTGGCTTATTCATGTGTGGCGGAGTTCCCACTTCCCCCCAAGGCACCGTTATGGAGGTTTATTAAAATTACATAGTTCTCTGGGCCTTCCTGTAACTTCTGGCCATGTTTTGTATTAAAGTGCTTTTCTGCTTAAAAATGCAAATTCTGTTCTGAACAGGAATTCAAGCAGCACTAATACTCAACTAATATAAAAATCCTGCCATTAAAATCTGCCGACGTTGACTTTCTCTCCAATCCATTGGTCCAGCATGCCAATTTAAACCAAAATTCAACAAAAAAAACAAATACGTATACTAAAATAATACAATGTTCGTTCGACGTACGTCGCCCGGTGACTTATCACTCGGCGGCGCTAAACATTCAACCGAGGCTGAACACCTGCTTGGTATTCAAAGAGGTAACCGTGATTAAATTTTTTTACACTTCGATATGTTTTTCACACCGTCAAGTGATCGATTTGTGTCGGACTTGTTTCGGTCCCAAACAGCACATCAAAGCGTCAGCGTATGCAGATATAAATGTTAAGAATATATTAGAAAAACAGCCCCAGTCCAATCCTTGGTTATAGTCATGTCGGCAAATCATTGCGTCAACTCTTTCGTCAAATCGCTATTTCTCGCGCTCATTTGGGCTCATGTACTATTGCTTGATTTGACGAAAAGAGTTTACGTCATGATTTGACGACAAAACTACTATCAGCCCAATCTTTGCTGCAGTCGAAATTTGAGTCGCGAAGCACGTGCAGAATTATTTATTTCGAAATTTAAGAAACATTTATCTTCTGTGGCCTGGTCCTGAAGATACCCAGTATACCATAGGTACGAAAAGATAACAATATTTCATTTTTTGATCCGTGGCTTTAACTTTTAGTCCTCCGGTTCCTTCCCATCGCATAACCAAAAGCCTATCCGTCTCCTCTCTAATATATACTGTACATCTATGGTAAACAGCCTCTCTCCGCCAATATGAACTTACAATGCTTGTTGTCTGGTCACCAGGTTTCCAATTTTTAACGAAGCTTAGTACATATGTAGGTATATGCCAGCTTGGTACACATACTGTATGGTCCGCTGGTAACATCAAAATGTCAAACTTATACCTAACTTGCAGCCCTGCGCTTGGCAGTATGCTGCGTGATATGCGCTAGATCAGACTTGTTCGATCCTTGTACAGTACATTTGCAGCAGGTGCGGCAGTGCAATGTACTAAATATTTCTAATAAACATGTTTTTGCAACATGGTGTCCCATTACGGTGCTTGCTATTTTTGTAGCACGATAATTCCAATTTCTGATCTGATTTAGCGATGAACGCCTCTCCGAGAATTTGTGGCTTGTGGTTCCTGTTTTTATTGAAAATAGTTGTCTCATTCTAAGCATACTGTCATATGTAGAGTTAATTTCTTAAGTCTTAATAAATTTAAGAAATACAGACATGCCAACCTTTTAATTGCTGCCAGACATCATGCGTTTCTCATGGAAGCGTCTGGGCAATAAGAAGGCGAAAGCTCACAGGCACATTGGGCCAAAGTGCCCTCCCACTTCCTGGATTCGCCCGGAAACAGTTATACATATACCCATGCAGACAAACTCTGAGTATCCTGTTTGCCCAGTCCAGTTAGCACCTGGCAGCCTCCTTTGGCTGAGCTGCACTTATAAATTCTTAAACTTTTCATTTCCACATACAGCAATGGTGCGTTTGATGCAGACAGCCATTTGAGTTCTTGTGTTCATGCATATCGTGGATACCGTGTGTTGTGTATTTTCACGCGTGTGTCTGTCGCATTCTGTCTTGTACCAACTTAGAGTATGTATCTTGAGGAAAAAATTCTACCGAGGTTTTAAAAAATATGCTTCCTATTCAATTTTTTTATCAAACGAATCCAAATATCTGCTTCTGTGTGTGAACGTGTTGCCTGATTTTCAAGACGTCTGTGTGCATCAATGTTCCAGAAGAGACGTGCACCAACACCTGGAGACGGAAGAAGCAAAAAAGTCATTTTGACCCGCAAAAGCACTCTCGGTTCATGTGTACATACACAAAACATTATACATACAGTATGTAGCAGGTATGTACATACCAGTTCCTGACGTAGCGTTTTGTGAACATTCTCTGACAGTCTTTCACGTATGACGTCAAAAAATATCTTATGAAGCCGTTTACTTGGAACGCCCCGATAGGTTATTTGAGACAAATAGGCCGTTTCATAATGTATTCCACTGACACTACGGGCAAATACTCTGCATGCTGCTTAGGGCTGGCTTACCAACATGCCCAGCCATATTGATGCATTTCGTGGTCACCAGTGGGGTTGGTACACAACGCAAGTGCCAAGTGCCCGGAGCGCTTGGCTCAAGTCTTTTGGTTCCAGGCCAATGGTGCAGCGCCCTTCTAAACAATGTGGAAACGTTTCTGAAGAGTGTCTTGTGGAGGATTTTTTTCTTGTTTTTTTAGCTTTTTTTAATGCCCTGTGTTCCGCCGCTTTACTCGTAGATTCACTACACATTGGATTAAAATGTGGGCCCACTCGTCCGTCACAACGGAGTCGACTGTTGTGAAATGGCCCGTACATTGTATGTCTAGTAACCTTATGTACACCAACATCGGCAGGCTTTATAAACTTCGCCTACGTGAAACACAAGAAAAACTTCTAAGCCCGTTTTCAGGCAGGAAACTCACACAGCATTGATTTTTCAGACCCCGATCTTCCAGCAATAATGAACGATGATAAACCGATCACCTCTAAAACATCAGCTGAATCCGACGGGCGATTGCTACAAGAGACTCGGGTGCCACGATTAAGAACTTTTCCTTTTCAATTCACAACATCACAAACCATTTTTACCCTAAATTGTTGACTGCAATGACTAAGAATTCATTGCAATTCACAACATCACAAACCATTTTTACCTTCAAATGCCGAAAATGTTTCTTTTTTTCAGCCGAGTCCTGTTGTGCACCGTAGCTCAACGACCAGTCACACGGGCACCGATGACACAGCATCAGTGTCGAGTCAGGGCTCGTGCTCGAAACGGGGAAAGTTGAGAAAGGTGTATCTAAATTATAGAGGTCGGTTGACGGGCGGAAATTTGTTCGTTGATTTATTCCCTTTTATACCTCTTAACATTGGAATATGAGATGGAATGTGCTCCAACAGGTCTAAAGCCTAGCCTTTTTACTTAATTCTGCCTCGAGAGGTTCACATCTTGCCTGTGCGGCGTAAGCAACATTTGAAAAGGAGCGGCGTTGACCGTTCAGAATTTTTCTTTCACCTCTCGCCTTACAGTCGCGATTGTGATATACATAGATGAAATAAGATGCGTTTGTACTGCTCATCATGGAACAGTACCAACCAATGCACCTTATACAGAAAACTCTCAGTGTCTGAAGTACTATAAGTTCCAGAACAGATAAAGTTGATCTAACAAGCTCCCGCATCTGCAACACCCTTATGCTGTAGGTCCCCGTCCATCCAGTCCTACAATTGTCACAGCGCAGTCCTGCTCGTCAATACGCAAATCGATGGAGGATTTGCCTTCGACAAACAGGGAATCGGCAATTGAGGATGGCCTGGATGACGATCGACTGTCGACGTGCAGTGGTGGTTATTGGGGTGGTTTATTTTTTGTTAACGCGCCAAACAGACTTTCAAACATTTTCTTGAAGCGCCACAGTGCTTTGGCTGCACAGTTAATGAGCTGCTGTTTTTAAACCAATTCCGCATTCAGCATTCCGCGTTTATCTGCTCACAGCCTTAGAATCATTAATCGAGCATAATACGACAAGAACTAGAATGTCCTTGTTCAACCTTTCCGATGACTTCATACATAAGCTCAAAAGCTCAATCATTATGATGAAACGGAGTTCTCCACACTTATAGGTGTAAAGCCCTATACATAAGCATGGCTTTTTGAGTGTTTAAAGCGGGCCCGCCGCTATTGTTTTTTGGGTTTTGGACCTCGGTTTTTTTATTTTAATCGTTAGTTGGCACTGGGATGAAGAACATTAACCTTCAATAACTTCACCAAACTGACGTTTACCCTCCGAAATCGATCCACCAACATGGCTGTATGGGAACAAATCACCCCAATATTGACGCACTATCTATGCATGGAAATCAGGATTTCCAAAGAAAAATTCAAATCACAGAGGTGTGGTATAGGCGGCGCGTTACGGTAGGTTGACAAAACATTTATCATTTACAAAAGAGCTAATGTTTTATCGGGCTACCGTAACCCGCCGCCTACATCACGCCACAGTGATTTTGAATTTCTCTTGTAATTCCTGATCATCATGTGCAAATGTGCGTCAATATCGGACAGTTTTGTTCCCGATAGACCATCTTGGCTGATCGATTTCGGTGGGTAATCGTCACTTTGGTGAAGTTCGTCAAAACTAATGTTCTTGATCTCGATGCCAACAAACGATATACTGTAAGTTAAAAAAACCGAGGTCGAAAACCAAAAAAACAATAGTTTTTATAAAACAAACGATATACTGTAAGTGAAAAAACCGAGGTCGAAAACCAAAAAAAAACAATAGCGGCGGGGCCGCTTTACTGGTAGTCCGTTTAAAGTCAACAAAGCCTCCATAAATTTTTCTCATTGTTGGAGGCCTTAATGAAAGCTCAAGTAGCTCTTCTCCAATTTTAAATTCACGACCTGCACATAACCGTGGTTTACAGTCCTGTACCCATGTCCCTGACTGCAATATCAGTCGCACTGTACCGATACTAAGCACCCAGAAACAGCTACCAAATACCGGTACAGTTCTCCCTCTTTCCAGTGCCATGATCATCGGTTCTCGCCATTTTCGGACACTACACCACACAGAGGGCAGACGGTTCAGTCCCGGGGTACAGGTTCAGGCCCGGCCATTCAGGTCCGGCTGATTCAGGCCCGGCTGGAGCCTAAGCCTAAGCCTTATAAATGGGTCAAATATGCTGGTCCTGGATCGGCCGGGCCTGAAAAGGTCGAGCCTCAATTTCTGGGCCTGAAAAGTCGCGGAATACATAAGATGACTGTCACAATAAAGATGTCAGACTGTCGTCTATATTCTATTGTTTGTCACCACAGGTCATCCTAGTCACGGCATCTCCATAATGGTAACCGGCTCAGCGTCCGCACAGCCGTCACCGATGGGCAGTCGCACTGCCAGCCATGAATTGGTGTTGATGAGCAATAATAAACCGAATGGACATGTCGGTAAGTTAAAACTGGATTTTTGTTTCCTTGAAAAAAAGGGACGCTGAGTTTTATTCGAAAGAAGGTGGGGTTGAATGAAGCCTGTTCTGGTCACGCTCCCACGCACATGCGTACGTTAATGCCACTGCATCGGTCGTTTTTCGAGGGGTGGGGTACAGATGAGGAGCGGTCAAACAAGATTGCAGAAAATTGTTGCCAAAAAACAGACAATTTTCACGCGCCGCCTCTCGTTCTCTCATGCACACTGTTCTTATTTATTTATTGGGGATCACCTATTGCTGAAAAATAGCACCTGTGATGGCAAGGACCTAACGAGGTATACTGTGTGCATCTGTGAACACTGGCACTCATACTGCATCATGATCTGGTCGAGAGATTTTCGTTATCCGTTTGCGTCAGCTTCAAAGCCAACAACGTGCGCACTAGAAATGCAAAGTGGCCGCTGTTGAGCTCAAACACAATTCTGCGCCTTGTTTCACGGCACATTTAAGCGCGCCTGTGTTCATCTCTTGACGCTATATCAGTCAACAAGCTACCCAGACTGTGAGCCATTTACGGACGGTCATAAAATGACGTGCTAAAACGCGATATGTGCCGCTGTGTTTGCGATCACCTTTCGTTTTTTCAAGGGAACGAATTGTCACGAATTTTTAACCATTTTTTTGTGGTTCATTCGTATTCTGAACTTTTTCCGTGACAAGAATTCAGAACCCTCGATATTCTGAGTGGCTTGTGCGCAAACCTGTTACCACAATCATGCATTAGATACAGTATCATTCACTTTCGGTGTTACTCAAGCCCTTTTCGCTTATACGATTTTTTTGTTCCTTTCCTGCTCGTGCTAATGTATTGGAAATCAGGTGCACGGAAATCTGCGTTCTTGATCTTCACGTGCAGTACTTTTGGTGCCTAATGCTTTCGGACATAGCAATCGTTCACTTTATTCGTTAGTGCATAAAATTCTAGCGCAGTGATTACCTGTACTTGGGAATGTTGTGAACTGAAATAAGCGAATGGCAAACCCAGATAACCTCTGTGGATTTTGATCCGCGATGCCGCACTAAGCTGTTGTGTTTGTTTTTGCTTCTTGCTTAGATTACACGTCATCGTGCTTTTGTAATATTTCCTGGTTTCATTTTTACGCCCCCGTTGCAGTATATACTGTATTTATTGTGGACCAGAAAATGCGGACGTGGTTTGAAACCATGCCTATTACAATAAAAGATGTGACGTCTTGCATGCTAATTTTTTGTTAATGTTATTTTTCCTCTCTACCGCTCAGTGTTCTCCTCTTAAAGGATTTGTCGAACGTCACCTACCGACCCATTTTTGTTGGATGGAAGCACGGAATGGATATTGTTTCCAAATCAACTCTTTTGACCAGCTAGATCGCGAAATAGGGAGGAGGGTTTTTGGAGTAAAATCAAATATCGACAACGATTTTCTGACTGACCTGCTTCATGTGCATAATGATTTTACTCCAACAAGTACACCCTTCTTGATTTCGCGCTTTGGCGAGTTGGCAGAGTTGATTTGGATAGCAAAAACCAGTATCAAGCTCGGTGCTGTGTTTCGTTTTCACTCAAGAAAATAGAAGGGTCCCTGTTAACGTTCGACACACCATTTCACTCCGCGTGCAACATTCGCAAAATGTTTTTGTCACTTTAAGTGTAAGATTCGATCGCTTGCTCAGTTGTTATACGAGCGTTCAAGTTGCAATCTCTCTTATGAGCTCTGAAATGACGATTTTTATAAGACAGATATTGAACAGTATCTACCTGTTTTCATGTGCACATACATACTGTAATGTACAGTATGAACAAATATATGTATATGTACAGTATGTGGACACTAAGCTCATGGCTGACTTTTATTTCTCCGTGTCTGCTGGGCGCTTTCTCGTGACACATGTGCACAAGTAATGCATAAATTTTATAAACTTGAGTTGGTTCGAAATGAAACTTTGCCAGAGTGCAGCACTAGTCACGACCGAGACAGGCCATGCATGTCTGGGCCACGCTTCAGTCCTCTACACACTTCACGCGTGATGGCAAATGTAGCAAAGAAACATTCGTATGTCAATTGGCCCAAATTCTCGAAAGCGCCAACGCCACCGGGGCGGTTGCGTAATAGCATATTTGATATATCTGACGCTCTCCACCTCGGCGCGTAAATTCCCCAAGACGGGCGTGCGTTGAAGAACGCTGCAGTTCGCGTATACACGTAACAAATTGAGGTCAGCCAGTTGTGTCATTATCGTTTTTTTGGAGCTCAACCACCCCTGGTGGCGGTTTCGCTTTCGAGAATTTGGGTCGACAATGGCTTGGACAAAGCATCGTTAGCCCTTGTTTTGAAGCCAATTTTTTACGCTGTTCTCGGTGCATTTGAGTAGATAAGCTTCATGTTCAGTCAGTAGTTAGTAAGCTGGTCGCTACCGGAGCGATGATTTATTTCATGTTCTTGAAATTAAAGAAACCTTTTTCTTGGTCAAAAGTAACATTACAATGCACAATATATAACAACCACCCCCTTACACACACCCACCACACCCACCCTAAACAAAATGCTAACTTTGAGCGAGTGTCATACTTTGATGCCCGCTTTTTAATTCACGTCGTTTTGTTTTCATCAGCTGCGACATTACACCGATTGGGCAATGGCGATATATATGTACATAATGTAGCTTGTGTGTGGAGTGCCATGAGCTGGCGGATTGCCTATACTGTACATACTGTACATGCATGCGATCCGCCTTTTTGACTCGTTAGTTTTTTTTAACAATCATATTTGCCGCAGAAACACAGCCTCTCGCGTATAAATCATTCACGGTCTTCCACACAATGCCATCTCCAATCAACCACATGGCGGCGGCGACCAATCACGCTTCTGAATTCAAACCTGTCCGTCAACCAGTGAACAACGTTCCCGCCAAAATCAGTCATTCAAGAAACACCAGTCAGCGCAAGACGCCGGTGATTCAATTGCACGCAACGTTGAGCAACAGTCTCTCTGACTTGCGACCTTCCAAGTTGGAAGCCATGAATGAATGTGACACAAAACTGGTGCATTTGGGACCGAGAACCAAAACGGCGCTCGTGCTCTGCAGACCCAACAGTCACAGTCCACTTGGTATGTTAATGGTATTAGAGCGCCCGATGTTTAGCCAACACTGACAAAATTTCAGAATTCGCAGTGCGTGATTTTAGTATGCAAACCTCGTGAAGATTATCTTCCTTGATTCTGCATATCCTGACTAGATCATTATGGCCATCCATCCTTGGCATCTTTGACCAACTATATAGCCAGCGATTATTTATCTCCGTTCCACAATTTCAGGGGGCTGTGGTCTCCGCAGCTAAACTTTTTCCCATTTTGAAGTCACATGCACGGCACTAGTGTTTGACAGTGACAGATGATAACGATACGCAACGCTGTTCGTTTCATGAGCTGTCCTTTTCATGCGCGAATAAAAAAAAACCTGCGGAACGCTGATGCAGTCGTGGTACCTTTGCAGACTCGTGTTTCACTGGCACTCTGTTCTCGATGCGAAGCCTGTCTGACTTCAAAAAGTGGCTTTTCCGTTTCCATGATTAGAATCGAACCAAGCAGCGCCTAATCCTCTCTCCTCCCTTACACTGCGCACATAATTAACGATTTTACTGTTTTTTTCTTGTTGAATAGGGCATGAGTACCTACACACTGTTCTATTCTTTCTCTTATCCGGTTTGCATCAACTGGTGGAGGAAGTCTAGGGCATGTGTGGATTAGACACCTTTGGTTGTCCAGACTAGCTGTACACCGCAGCAATGAAACTGATCACGCGCCGCAGCGGCATGTGCGATGTATTTGAGCACTGACAAACAAGGTACAGTATAGTCTACCCACGAACTCATGAGACGACTTATTTTGAAGTTGACTTGATCGGATCCAATAATGTTCCGGTTCCACGTATTTCGGAAATGAAAGAAAGAGAAACGCATGTATTTTTTAAAAACACACTCTCCATCTCGGTGCGTATATTCCCTTTTGACTCCCAAAACATTTGTGTCTTGAACGACGTTGCTGTTCGCGTAAGCACGCAACAATTTGAGGTCAGCCAGCTGGAACTGGTCATCATGTCTCTCGGCCCAATCTCTTTCTTTTGTTTGCAAAAACCCGTGCAACCGGGGCATTTTTGAATCTGGCCAAGCAAGCTTTAAAAAAGTCGTCTCATGAGCACGTGGCTGGACTATACACACCTGAATTTTATATTTCAGCTTTTTGTTTTCGCTAAGGATTCGTGCTCAGAGAACTTCGCATCAGTTTAAATTCAGTTGCCGTCGTTATCATTATGATCACACATTCGCTCGCGGGGGCTTCGGAAACTTTCGGTAGCAGTCAGTTTGTGTCATTAAACCGATTGTTTGAAAAATCTACGCGAGCGTGACAATTAATATTCCATGTTTTGTACGGCTCTGACAACGTATTTACGTACCTAGATTGGTTTCCTGCTGCGTCAGATACATAGACTTCGGATGTCTAGACTTCGACACCGACCTTTTTTTGAAAAGGTTCAGGTGCCAGAAGAACGCTCAGAGACTATATTTATGGAACGGAAACCGATTTTATGGACCTGTCTCGGGCAGAAATTGTTTGTCTCATGTTGTTAGCAGTACGTGACTGCTCATGTCACCAACTGATGCTCTCCCCTTGGATACAGTCCCACAGCAGAAACTTTTGCTCTATGAGGGGGTTGTTTTTGTGACTATGTATGTGCAATGTATATTCTGCTGAAACGTGCGTATGTACCTACCTACAATTAGCAATGGTAAAAAGCATCAAAAAATGGCATGCCGTTTTGGTCAGGGACAATCAATCACTGACAATCTTTAACTGCTCTTACAGTAGTTTATTCTTCACAAGTCCTGACATTTAAGGACTTGTAATGTGCGTGTTTCCGAATGGCGACTTTCACACAGACTACCCTTAGTTCAAAAAACGGTCACAGTCTGCGCTCTGCTAATTAAACAATGCAATTTTTATCATAGATTGTCGGTCGGTGTGTGCGAGAGAATATAGCTTTCCTGGGCTTTTACAAACTTTACGGCTTTGTTCCGCGCGGCGATTGAATTTGCAAAGCTGGACCATCACGCAGATCCAAATTCACTTTCAAAAGCTTCGCGTAGAGCGAACGTGACAAGAACTTGATTGCGTATGTAGTGAGCGCGGCTCGCAAAGATTATTCTGCAGCAAAACGACTGTTAGTTATAAATGTTCTGATTAGACCGACCATTTCATAAGCCACACAGAAAGTTGCTCGTCAAAAGTCTGCAACGCTTTTTGCCTTCTAGGCGATTCATAACGAAATGTGCATGTACAATATATTCGCGAACAAGCTCCTTAGGTTCCTTATCAGGTTTCACATCGTTTTCATGACATATTCGACTGGATGTTAATTTGCTATCCACAGCATAAATTGGAGAAC